>JAMXBD010002980.1:0-148624 GCA_024138025.1 Combretum micranthum
GGGGGGGGGGGGGGGGGGGGGGGGGGGGGAAGAGGAGGGGGAGGGGGCGCTCTAAAGCTCACGGCAAAGAAGGTGTGGGGGAGAGGATTTTAGGAGTGTTTTACCTTTTGTAAAATTGGAAAGTGAAGAATGAAGTGAGAGAAGGAAGTGTAACTTAAATATCACTTGGAATTAGGTTTAAAATGAAATAAAACAACTTTAAAACATTTGCAAATTGAAGCTTGTGTGTGGGGTGGTGTGTGTGGTGTGGGGGGGGGGGGAGGGGGAGGGGGAGGGTCTGTGAGTTTGATTTTCTTGATTGATTTGCTTTTGATTTGAATTGTTTACAATTTGTCATAAATTGTATTGATTTTTAAGAGACAAAAATCCTTTGAAAGGGGAGGTGATTGAGTGATGGTAAGTGTTGCAAATAGAGTGTACAAATAGGTAGTAATAGGTTATACTTGTGAATAGTAATGAATAGTAGTCAAGACATTCAATTACGGTAGTAAAAAAACTAATAAAAAGGCTATAACTGTATTTTTCATAAGCCGGAAATTTATGAAATATATATTTTTGAAATCCTTATTTTATTTCGGTTCAAATGAGTATTCATAAGGAAATTTTTGAAATTCTAGTTCGGGGGACGTTTTTCTATAATGGGTCGGGATGATCCGGAATTGAAATTTTCTTAAAATTTGATCTTTTCTTGTTTTGAAATATAATCAAAAACTATATTCAAAATTAAATTTTCTTATAAAAGTTTCTTAATCGGAAACCAAGCAAAAGCCGGAATTAGGGTTCTTAGTTCTCACTTCAGACTTAATCTATTCGGTTTAGGGTTTTGGTTTCGGTTCTTGAGTTATCTTGGTTACTTGAAAAATCGGGGTTTACAGTCGAACCAAACCAGGAGGGCGAGTCTTTGAAAAAGTTGTACTATTTGACCCAATGAAAAGAGAGTAAAAATAGAAAAAATACCTAATAGAGAGATTGATTTCATTCATTTTGTCCAAACAATCATTACCCATCTATAGTGAGTAACTGTCAAGTAAATGTTGGTGAGAATTGAGTGTATGTATGTCGTCAGTTGATTGTACTAAGAATCTTGGAAGAACTTGAGAGAGACATCTGGAATCATTTTCGTGTTTGTAACATACTTATTGTTGTAATAAAAAGGGGTTTTCTCTCTTCTCTATTTCTTATGCATGCTGCAATTTTACTAAGCATTGTTTAATCTACATCATGAGTGAGTAGTCTTTCAGGGTTTACTAATCATATTAAGATGAATGTGCAAAATTGAATGTTTCGACCTGTTAGTTGTTAGTTCTAGTAAATTAATTTCATTTTAGTCAAGATAGTGTAGTGCACGAACGGTCTTGCATTAAATCTTAGTGGAGGATATTGAGAAACAAATTCACTGAATAGATCCGATTTATTAGAACATATTCCTTCTATTAGTAGTAGATATTAATAGGAAATATGCTACATGTTTGGTGAAATTCAAGAACTTAATTAAGATTTAAAGCAATCTTAAGTAATTCTGAGAAGTTAATCCTAGGAATGCAGTTAAGGTCAGAATTGAGGCATTTTGAGAAGAACACTCATGAATTGAGAATTTTTGCAGTTAATGATTAATTGGAAGAACAATTTTTATGAATCATGTTAATATGGTAAAGTAAATATGTTATGTATTGAATTTATTGTGTAGCTGTGATTAGTTATCGATCTTATTAGTATATTGGTAATTAGTGTAGTTTAATTATTAACTTAGATTAAATTTATTTAACTTAATCATTCAATTGCTAGATAATAGGAAATTTAATTTAGTACTAGTGTTTGAAATTGTTCCCTGAGGAGACGACCCATACTCTACTCTATGATACTAAAATGATAGGTGCACTTGCCTGTTAAAACCGAGTTTAAGAGTACACTTTTAGGTTATAAATTATTAAAAACTCGACAACCAATTGGATATTGCCTACTCTTTGCTGTGTAAGGTGTTACAGATGACATCATAGTTGATTCCAGTGTTGATTTGGGACCACCTAAGGCAAAGTTCCATGGATCAATTATGACCCAATTCAGAGAAGAGACACTACCACCCTATCAATAGATGGCTTAATTTTCTTAACTAAGGTCTCATTAGTAGATTGTAGAAATTTGCAAAGAAAAGAGAAGAACAATTAATTCTTTGGTCTTAAAAAGTAATTATAATTTTTACTTTTCTATGATAGGAAATTTGTGAAATAGCTAACTAAACATAGCAATAGCACCGTAAGGAAAAATGGTCATTCAGTTTTATTTTATGAAATAAACCAAAAATGTTGTTGCAAATAGCAATTTCATAAATATATCATGTTTGGTTCGCTAAAATAGAATAAAGTTGGAAAGGAACAATAATTCCACTTGTATTATTCAGTTTGTGGTTATGAATATTTTAGAAAAGAGTTGCAATCGAAGAGGATATAAATCTTCCCTTGGAAGAAAGGAATAGAAATCTTATTTTGTATTATATTAATTTGATATTCTTGATATTATGATTTTTTGCAAACCAAATAATAAAATTGTTATTATTATGCAATAATAAAGGCAAAATGCAAATTTATTCCTTAAATCAAACATGCAAATTGTGTTGTAAGGAGTAAATCATTAACCATTCATAAACTATGGAGTTCTTGAAAATAAATTTAAAGAAAGAAAAAAAAGGAAAGGAAAATTCCTGTGAAAAAAATGAACATACAAATTTGTGTTTGCATGAGTATATCGCCAAATTTCAAGTTTAGGTTTATGTATGAGTAGATTCAATACGAAGGATTCATCTATCCAACAAATGTTTTTTTTTTTTTTTTCATTATTATTCAAAATACTAGGAATGTCTTTTCCTCATTTTCACTTTCTTTAATCTTTATTTTTCTTTTTTCAGTTGGCCATAACAAAATTAATTTATGTAATTTAAATATAAAAAAATAGATTATAAACATTATATACAAAGAAGCAACAACTTTCTTGTCTTAATGGGAACCTACTACAACTACACATTCAAGGGTCGGGTTCAAATCAGTACCTATTTGTGGATCCTAACTAAGAGATCATCAATTCGGTGAGTAGACCCATATAGGTCGACACAAGTAAAAAGGAATTATAAACTTTTCTCCATGTATATAGAAATAGTTTTCATTTAGCATAAAAATGCTATAATAAATATTATAATGTTCACTTGATATAAAAAAAAAAAATAAAACAAGTAATTATTGAAGTAAAGGTAAAATATTTATATTGTGACTTGTAGAGATAGTAATTGTATAGATGAGATTTTCAAGATAGAGTATTTACAAAAAAGATTAGAAATAAACCATTGAATGACAATTTATGTATGGGAACAAGATTCGATATTCATCATTTTATATAATAATAATTATCGTTCTCCTCAATTAAATATCATAACTGCAGTTTTGTGTATAATGAGAAGGAAATGAATAACCATTTCTCTTAACCCACAGCTATTAATGCATTATTAATAGCAACACATAGAATAAATACAATTTATAAAACATATCTAATTGACGACGTCTCATCATTATTCTAACCATTAAAATAAATATGGTAAATAGAATATTAACTATCTTATTTATTCAATCACAATTGGATATGGTACGAGCCGTTGAATGATGATGGAACTGGTCCCGTCAAAATTAATGATGGGAACATATAATTTTCCTTACTTTATATAAAGTTTCACCAAAATAATAATCATAATTCTAAACAATGTAAAACATCTTTTTCTTCCCTAAAATCTTTTAGGATAATACCGTAATCTTGCATCGATAATATTTTAATTCAAATGGGATGTACTTGCTCATAAATAAACACATTCCTTAGTAATTTCACTTAAAAATGGGCTAACCACCATAATTTTCTTAGATCCAATTCTGTTGTAAGTTTTAATATTTATATTTATTAAAAAAATTAATTTAATTGTATTAAAAAAAAACAGTTAGGACCTGCAACTCTCCTACCAAGTCCATCGTTCAGGATTTGTCCTTCTCCAAGCTAGGATGGTGGTTTTTTTTTTTTTTAATTCCTGAACCCAGCAGGTTTGGCTTAGGTCTTCACCTGTTACAAAGAATGACACGAGGATCAGAAGCTGTCCTCGAAACTAGTAGATTACATTTGTACAGCAAAATTCATAATACACATGGATTCATAGAGTAGTTACAGAAAGTAAGATACTCTTGTTGTAATCTGTTAATAAGCATAGTAACAGAAGATAGTTGTAACAGTTCAGTTCTGTTGGACAATAACAGAATACAGTTGTAGATCAACAAGAAAAGAACGAATATAAATACAAAGTAAGGGAAAAGGGAACTTATTCCCCCTTTTGCTCATATGGCTTGCATGGAGTCTGCTGTGACTCGAATAACAGCCATAGACCAAACACCTGTGACAAACACATTAAACAACCAGTTACAATATCTAGAGCATTCGTAGCCAAAAAACAGGAAATAGAGAATAGCAGAAGAGATACATGGAGAGATTAGGGTTTGAAGCTTACACATAGAGAGAGTTAAACACGAGAGGCAGGAGGTGGAGAGACTCGAATTAGGGTTAAGTGAAGTAACAGAGCGGGTGGAAGTAAGTGGGCCGCTGTGAGATAAGGCCGGTAATATTTGGTGCTCTCGTTAATTCGTTGTGTTGGATCAGAGAATTTCGTTAATTCATCACAATGTCCACTCGATCGCAGGAAGAATTTGTTAAACTGCAGAATTTGGTTTATTCATTAGCAGATACCATGAAAGCCATGCAAATGCAATGCAAGATTCGATGAAATCTAATTCGTTGATGCACAAATTTGCAAGAGTTAAATGCCACTGTTAATTCTTCCATCCAGCAGTTTGGAGAGAAGATTGCTCATTTAAGGAATCAGACTGATACTAATGGAGTTCAACAGGACAATTCAGATGCTTCACAGTCATCATTTTCCGCAGATTCCTTGTTGAAAGGAATTAAATTGGAGATTCCGAAATTTTCGGGTCAAGATCCATTGGGATGGATATATCAAGCATAGAAAATTTTTAATTTCCATAATGTGCCTGAGGAACAGCTGTTAGACATTGCCACATTTGCTATGGAAGGTGAAGCACTACAGTTTGTTCAGTGGCTTGAACAGAACAAACAGTTAAGTACATGGTCTCAATTTTTTATTTCTATCAAATCTCGTTTTGGTCCATCAGAATATGAGGACTTTCAAGGTGCTTTATCTAAGCTCATTCAGCGGAAATCCGTTAGTGACTATAAAAAAGAATTTGAGGCTTTATCAAATCAAGTCACTGGTATTTCTGAATCTTTCCTTTTAAGTTGCTTTGTATCAGGCTTGAAGAGTCATATTCGAAAGGAAGTTCAGATTGCTAAACCTACTTCCTTACATCATGCTATTTGGCTTGCCAAAATGCATGAATCCAAATTTTTTTATAGTTCTTTTCGACCCAAACAATCATTTTCACAACCATACAATTCTAGTTCAAATACAGTATCTGTTAATACACATTCTCACCCTACAGACACAAATTCTTATTCCCATACCTTAGCCACAAACACATTTCCCAATACTAACCATTCTACCAATTCCACTTTGCAGTTTTCTAAACCATTACAATCCCATCCTAAGCCATTACCAATTCGGAAAATGACTCAAGCTGAGATACAAGAGAAACGTGATAAAGGCCTTTGTTTTCATTGTGATGAGAAATATTCTCGTCAACACAAATGTAAAGCCAAATTTCTGTTGTTGTTAGATGAAGGAGAGGAGAGGGGAAGATTGAGGAGGAAGAACATTCAGAAGTTTTGAAATTTGATGAAGGCACTATTAGTTATCATGCCTTGTCAGGACATACCATTCCACGAACTCTTCGTTTTCGTGGAAAAGTAAGAGGACATGATATATCTGTGTTAGTGGATTCGGGTAGTACTCATAATTTTGTACAATCCGGATAGCTAGACATTTGGGGTTGCCTATAATGCAATCTGGGCATTTTAATGTGATGATAGGGAATGGGAGTAAATTGTCATGTGAAGGTCATTGTGAGAATGTTGAGGTGGATATTCAAGGTTTAACTTTTCGGGAAACATTTTATGTTCTCCCTATACAAGGAGCAGATTTTGTGCTGGGTGTCCAGTGGTTACAAAGTTGGGACCTGTCACAATTGATTATAGTTCTCTTACTATGCAGTTTGTGACCAGTGGTTCAATGGTGGTGCTTAAAGGTGATAATCAGCATTCATTGTTGCAGATTTCACATCATCAACTGCGCAAATTGATTCAACAAGATGCTGTGGTCTCTTGTTTTCATTTGGTGGCTCAGGAGGTAAATTCTAATTCATGTTGCATTACCACCAACAATAGAGATCTAGATCATCTATTGGATAGCTATGCATCAATTTTTGAAGCACCTTCATCATTGCCTCCTTTAAGGAATGTTCAACACAGATTCAATTAGTAAAAGGTGCCTCTACTGTTAATGTTAAGCCTTATCGATACCACATTTTCAAAAAAATGAAATTGAGAAACAAGTTTCTGAAATGTTGGACTTGGGCATTATACAGCATAGTAACAGTCCCTTTTCTAGTCCAGTGCTTTTGGTTAAGAAAAAAGATGGGACTTGGCGTTTTTGTATCGATTATAGGGCTTTGAATCAAGTAACAGTAAAAGATGAGTTTCCCATTCCTACAATAGATGAATTGTTGGATGAGTTGTATGGTGCTTCATGTTTTTCTAAATTGGATTTGCGATCAGGTTATCACCAAATTAGGATGCATTCTGATGATATTGAGAAGACTGCCTTTAGAACACATCAGGGTCATTATGAATTTTTGGTAATGCCCTTTGGGTTGTCAAATGCTCCGGCTACTTTTCAGTCTATAATGAACCGGATTTTTCAACCTTTTCTTCGTAAATTTGTCATAGTGTTTTTTGATGACATACTGGTTTACAGTAAGCACATGACAGATCATCTGACTCATTTGGAGTTAGTGTTGAAGACATTACAACACCATGAGTTTTATTTAAAAGGCAGTAAGTGTCTTTTTGGCAAGGATTCCATTGAGTATTTGGGGCACATTGTGTCTGCCCAAGGGGTGAGTCCTGATCCGGCTAAAGTTCAAGGAGTTCAACAATGGCCAGTTCCACAATCAGTGAAACAATTAAGAGCCTTTTTGGGTTTATCAGGGTATTATAGACGATTTATTAAGGGATATGCTCATATAGCAGGACCCTTAACTGACCTATTGCAGAAAGATAAGTTTGAATGGTCAGAGTCAGCTTTTACAGCTTTTCAACAATTGAAGCAGGCATTAGTTCAAGCCCCAATTTTGAAACTACCAGATTTTTCAAAACAGTTCGTGATTGAGACAGATGCTTCTGGTACAACTATAGGTGCTGTACTATTACAAGACGAATTGCTTGTTTCATATTTTAGCAAGAAATTGCCCATACATTTGAGAAAAGCTTCAGCTTATGTAAGGGAATTGTATGGTATTGTGGAAGCTGTACGAAAATGGAGACAGTATGTGTTGGGAGCTCATTTTATGATTCGTACGGATCATAAAAGTTTGAAAGAAATTCTTTCACAGGTTATTCAAACTCCTGACCAACAAAAATACTTATCCAAATTGTTGGGATATGATTATTCTATCACTTATAAAGCTGGCAAAGATAATGTTGTGGCAGATGCTTTATCAAGACAACATGGTGAGAAGGGCAAATTTTTGGATTATCTGCACCCTGTTTTCTAGTATGGATATTCTTAAACAGGAATATCAGACAAATCCAGCTTTTGTGAGTATTATCTCTGACTTAGCAAATGGGTTGTATCATAAATATCCTTTGAGTTGGAAGAATGGTTTTTGTTTTTCCATGATCGATTGTTTTTAGTTCCCACTTCGAGTTTGGTGCCTCTTATTTTGAAGGAATTTCATACAACCCCTATTGCTGGTCATTTTGGTTCTCTTAAGACATTTAAGAGAATTGCAGCTGAGTTTTTTTGGGAGGCATGAGGACTGATATTGAGAAATATGTTCGGAATGTTTAACTTGCCAACAGGTGAAGTATATTACTCGATCACCAGCTGGGTTACTAGTTCCATTACCTATACCTGAGAGAATTTGGGAAGATGTGAGCATGGATTTTATTACATGCCTCCTAAATCTCAGGGTTATACTGTTATATTGGTAGTTGTGGACAGACTTTCTAAGTACTGTCATTTGGGGGCATTGGATACACATTTCACAGCTACTAAAGTTGCTGCTTTGTTTTTGCATATGGTGATCAGATTACATGGGATTCCTCGAACTATTGTTTCTGATCGAGATGCAATCTTTATGAGTCGTTTTTGGAAGGAGATTTTCACTTTGAGTGGCACTCAATTGTGTATGAGTTCAGCTTATCACCCACAGTCTGATGGTCAGACAGAAGTTCTTAATCGAACTATTCAACAGTATTTGAGGTGCTTTGTGATGGAACAACCACACACATGGGTTAAGTTCCTTCCATGGGCAGAATTTGCCTATAATTGTTCATTTCATGAAGGGGCCAAAACTACACCATTTGAAGTGGTCTACGGTCGACCTCCACCTTCTATTCCTTCCTACATTCGTGGTACATCCAAATTGGATGCAGTGGATCAGGAATTACAGACTAGAGATCAAATTCTGTCTTCATTGAAGACTAATTTGCAGGGGGCTCAACAGCGAATTAAAGCTATTGCTGATACACATCGGACTAATGTCACGTTTGTACCAGGGGACTTGGTGATGGTGAAACTCAGGCCTTATAAGCAAGTTTCCCTTGGCAACAACTTTCATAAGTTGTCTAAGAGGTATTACGGACCTTATAAGGTGCTTCAGAAGGTGGGGAGTGTGCCTATAAGGTTGAGCTTCCACCTAGTTCCAAAATACATAACGTATTTCATGTTTCTGTTTTGAAAAAATATTTTGGATCATCTACACCATCTTTGGATCTACCTGCAGAAGCTATTGCTAGCATCCACTGCTAGAACCACTGGTATCATCAATTCTAGGGTTTTGATGGTGAATGGACGGCCTTTAAACAGATTTGGTTTCATGGAAGGGTCTGGCCTTAGAGGATGCTACGTGGGAAGATTATCATCAATTTTCCCAGATTTATTCCGATTACAACCTTGCGGACAAGGTTGTCTTTTCAGAAGGGGAGTCATTTGTTACAAAGAAAGACACGAGGATCAGAAGCTGTCCTCGGAAATAGTAGATTACATTTGTACAGCAAAACATTCATAATACATGGATTCATAGATAGTTATAGAAAGTAGAGATACTCTTGTTGTAATCTGTTAATAAGCATAGTTAACAGAAGAGTAGTTGTAACAGTTCAGTTCTGTTGGACAATAACAGAATACATTGTAGATCAACAAGAAAAGAACGAATATAAATACAAAGTAAGGGAAAAGGGAACTTATTCCCCCTTTTACTCATATGGTGCTTGCATGGAGTCTACTGTGACTCGAATAACAGCCATAGTACTAAACACCTATGACAAACACATTAAACCAACCAGTTACAATATACTAGAGCATTCGTAGCCAAATAAACAGGAAATAGAGAATAGCAGAAGAGAGACATGAAGAGATTAGGGTTTGGAGCTTACACATAGAGAGCAAGTTAAACACGAAAGGCAGGAGGGTGGAGAAGACGCGAATTAGGGTTAAGTGAAGTGACTGAGCGGGCTGGAAGTAAGTAGGCCGAGCTGTGAGTGAAGACCGGTAATATCACCTGCTTTGACAGGTAGGGATATCTAACTATAACTTTTTTCCTGTGAAAAATGGAAATTTTCCATTATCTCTTTATGTTTTCAAATGGAATCGGTTTGGCCAATTATTTTTCGTAAAATATTATTTCTTCATTTCCTTCGAGAAGGGTTTCAAAATGCAAGTTAATGTTGTCCTTTCACACACGATGTGATGTCCATTTCACGAATTCGTGGATTTGGAGTGGGTTTTTCGCTGTTCCTCGTAGGTTGACGTTTGATTTTGAGGCAAAGGGGATAAGCTTTGACAAGAGATGGATAATCATTCATAATTGGTGTTGCGTCCTTTTCCTTCAAAATGGGTCCTACCATCCCAAAATAGCTCAAGCACGCGACTAGGACCACATTCATTTTCGCTAGTCTATCCGCTGAGGAGTGATGACATGCAATTTGCGTCATGCTTCCGTCCGTCTTAAAAAAATATAATTAATTATAAAAATAAACCTGCATTTTAATCAATTAGTAAATATGTGAACTGTTTTAATTTTTCTAACAAATACATAACTCTTATTTTATATAAAAATGTTAATATTATTTTATAATTTTAAAATAATACATGTCAATATTTTATTGGTCCTAAAAACTAATCTATATTTTTTTCCAATTTTCTTGTTTTTTAAAGAAAAATAATTCAATATTTTATTTTATTTGATAATATTTTTTATTAAATTAATTTTTTAGTCTACAAAACTCTAATATATATCACTCTAATAGTAATTAACTATATTGATATTTTTATATGAAACTCAAGCACCTATTTATTAATAAAAAAATTAATACATATTATATATTTATAAATTAACCAAAATACAAATTATGTTTTTATAATTAAACCGAGTAAATCTTATACGTAACGTATCGGATCTAGGAGTTTATTGCCGTCGGTCGATATCTGGCCACTAAAATATAGTCTTGCTTCTCTATTGTTGGACCCATACATTTAACGTGGACCGTTGAATGATATTGTGTTATTTGTCTTAATATGGTATTGTTGTCCTAAAGAGATATTTGCGTGGAGTATTTGTCCTAATATGGTATTTAATAGAGTATAAATTTCTTTTCTTATATTTTTATCATAATATGGTATTATCATTCTAATATAGTATATTTAAGTAGAGAAAGTAACAACTTCCATTCGGATATAGTATTTTTATTCCAATGAAACATGTGTCTATCAACATTTTAAAAAGAAATTACACAAATAAAAATCACATAAAAGAATTATATAAATACCGATGTAAAATCGTATGTTATACATGTGATTCATGTTTTGCTATATGAATCGCCTGTTATAGATGCAATTCAGGTAAAAGTTGTACTAAGCTAAATTGCATCTGCAAAGAGCGATTCATGTATAATTTATGTGAATCGCTTCTACGAGATGGGATCACCTATGGGTACACTTACAAAGTTTTATAATTCATGAATCGCATCTCGTAAGGATGATTCATTTCTACATGAATCACTCTTAGTAAATACGATTCATAGAGGTATAACGTGAATCACCTTTATAACACGTGATTCATATATATACATAAATCACATGTTTAACAAGCGACTCGTGTGTGAATTTAAAAAAATAAAAAAACCTGAATCACTTATACTATATGCGATTTTGTATTGGTATTTTGATAATTAATTTTATATAGTTTGTATTCATATAATTTTTTTAATGGTTGGTAATCATACAATTTCCTCATTTTCATTCTAATATCATATCATTATCCTACCATATGTAGAGTACCAAATTCTATCCTAATGTTCTCTTTTTGTCCTATTATGATATTATTGTCCTAATGGGATATTCTAAGTGGAGTACTAACTTCTGCTTTAATGTGGTATTATCACTCTACCGTAGTATTTCAAGTAGAGCATCAACTTGCTATCCTTATGTGATATTTTAATCCTAATATGGTATTATCGCCGAGTATTGGTTTTTATCCTAATATGATATTACCATCCTAATGTGGTATTTTAAGTGGAGTACCAGTATTTGTTATGATATGGTATTTTTGTTCTAATATAATATTATCTTCTTAACATGATATTTTAAGTGAAGCACCAACTCCTGTCCTATTTTGGTATTTATTGTAACAGGTGTGTGTGTGTTAAAATATATATTGCATGGTACATATATGTGTATTTATTAAATACTATCACATGATTATAAAACGTTATTTATTATTTTCCATGTTGTATATTGAAAGAATGTATACAATAAGGTTGTCCATATGATTTATTATGAAAATATTGTGTATAATTATAATACATTATATGTTATATTATACGTTGTATATTACATGTAATATATATAATGCCAGTGGTTATACTATACATAGTGTGCATATGTTGAATTCTATTATATAAATTTTGTGCTATATATAAATTGGATGAATATATACACATCATCAAAAGAGCTTGTAAACTGTGAAGAAATAGTTATTCATTATTCAATATATACCTTATGATAAGATTGCAATTTTTGTCATGACATCCATTTTAAATTATTTGAAGCTATATTGTCAAATTTTACCCTATGCCATCCTTAGACATATGTGATTGTAGAATGGATAATTTAATTGTTACATATTACAAAGTTAATTTATCTATTGATTATGAAAGCATCAAAAAAATAAAGATATGTACAACATACCTCATAATTTATAACAAATATATTAACAAACACATATATATACTATAGGTCATTAATACATTATCTATATGCTAACTAAATACTATACATATAACATATCATATAAATATTAATATTAAAATATAGACATAGAAATAAATTTACAAAGTAGGTAGATCATATATAATATAAAATTATAACTTACATAGTATAGAGTATGTGTACATTGTGAATTATATATAACACAATCACATAGACATGTAGAATAGAATTATATATATATATATATATATATATCACCTCAATCAAAGTTTAAATGATTAATATATTCAAATACAAAAATGTGTCAAGTTGTTGATTTTGAGCATTTAGTGAACTGGCTAGCCATTGCAAGCTATTATGAGACTAGGCTGTTGGTTTTTCTAGTATCAACTCATTTGTATTTGTCTTCTACCTTTTCCTTTTATCCATTTTACAATCCATAAGTTAAAATTACTACTTGTACAAGTATTCCTAGACACCAACCATCAATAAAATAAATCATACACAATATCTAACATGTATCTATGATTCAAATATTGATTTACACATCAAACCAAAAATCACAAGTAATAATTGTAATATATATACACAAAATATATATATATATATGTGTACTATAGAATATATTATAGTGGCATCTATATAATATATTTTGTGCATATATACATATATTACAATTATTGCTTATGATTGTTGGTTTGATGTGTGAATTGTTATTGGAACCATGGTTACTTGTTAAATGTTGTTTATGATGTGTTTTTATTGATGGTTGGTTTCTAGAAATACCAATGCAAATAGTAAGTTTAACTTATGAATCATAAAATGGATAAAAGGAAAAGGAAAGAGACTAATACCAACAAGCTGGTCTAATAATAGCTTGCACCAATGAGCCAGTCTAAAATTGCATCGACAAGCCAATTCACTTAACACTTGAAATCGATAGCTTGGTACATTTTTGTATTTTGAGCATGTTTATCTCATTCGAACTCTAATTGGGATTATTTAAGATGCTATGGATAGCTAAGATAGAGCTTGATAGCTTTTGCGTTTTGAGTTTTATGGTGCATTTGATCTATTGGTTTGGCATATGTTTTATGTCTATTTTAATCAACAATTTGTCAAAAATAGATACAAATGAAAAATAAGTATTTTTACTCATAAAAAGACCTTACAAATCAAATATAGATCAAACACACATAAGATACAGATGCAGTAAAATACATATAAGATATAGATGAAGATCAGATATAGATAAGATACAGATAAAAAACAGACCATCCAAATAAACTCTTAAGCAATTCTAGTGGAATCAAATGTCTAAAATTGATGTAAATTTACTGTAATTCTCAAGCTTATAGTAGCAAGTCGACTAGTTGATATAACTTCTATGCACCCAATCCATCACTCACGTTTTATAATCTGTGTCAAATGTAAAATATTTAGATTACCAAACATTATTATACACAATTTTAGACATTTAAAAATCTCATGATTTACTCTCAACATGATAAACCTTCATGAATAGGAGTTAAACTACATGACCTATGTAAGTAAGCTTATAATTATTTACAAAACTATAGTAGATATCATTAATGTATTTTCTCCAAAACAAGTTTTCAAACAAAATATTTTTCCTTTATCATTCATGTGTATATTATTGTAAGAAAACCATTATTATTTGGCAAAAGATACTGATTTTCCACGCTTCTACCAATGTGGAAGTTAGGATTCCATGGCTAATTTCATATTATCAAATATGCATGCATCATAATTAGCAACGGTGGTTAAACGTTAGAAAGAGTCATGTGATCTCAAGTAGCTATCATGTAATAGGAACACACATGGCATGACTGCTTTAGTTATTCTTACTAGCCATTAAGGGCTATTACAGGTCTGATTCAGTTCTCGATTTATCAGGTTATTTGCACCATCCTAATATTATATATTAGTTTTATAAGTGTTATATATATGCACACACACACATATCTTATGAATATTTGTTACATATGTCATATGGCAATATATATATATAAATTTATTCTATATGTCTATACAAAATACGTTATACATAATTCATACTTTATACATACTCTATATTGTATAAGACATACATGTATTATATATAATCAAACTACTTTATAAATTTTCTCTATGCAGTCTATTTTTTTAATATAGATATTTATATGATGTTAAATGCATAGTGCTTAGTTAACACATAAATAATATGTTTATAACTTACAAATTATATATATGCTTTTGTTATATATATATTTGTTATAAATTTTAGGCACATTGTACAATAACTTTATTTTCTTTTTATGCTTTTATAGGCAATACATAAATTAACCTTATAATATGCGACAATTTAATAACATATTTTACAATCACATATTTCTTAAGATGGCATATGCTATAGATTTGACAATGTAACTTAAAATACCATAATATGACAAAAAATACCCCATCAGGACATAAGTTAGTCCTCCACAAAAATATCACATCAAAGCAGAAGTTAATACTCTACTTAAAATACCACATTAGAACAAATATATTACATCAAAGTAAAAGTTTGTCCTCCACTTAAAATATCACATTAGGATGATAATTTCACATTAGGACGATAATACCACATCATGACAAAAGTTGGTAATCTACAAAAATACCACATTAGAACCACAATACCATATTAGTACAAAAATAATATATTAAGAAAGAAGTTAATACACAACTTAATTACCACATTAAGACAATAATACCACATTATGACAAATAAAGCAACATCATTCGATAGTCCACGTTAATTGTCTCGATTTAACAGCTAAGAGACAACATTATATTTTCAATCACCACATAGCGACTAAAGCCAATAAAGTCCCCTTGGAAGCTTCGAACTTCATATTCATATAATTCAAACTTATATTACAATTTTTTAATGTCTCTAAAATTTGCAGTTTTACTAATTTATAAAATTAATTGTCTAAAATTTAAATGTGTCAATTTACTAACTATGAACTTTTCAAATTTATTTATAATAAATAGATGAGGTGATTAATTGTAAAAACGAGTAAAGTTTATCTAGGTAATTTCAAAATTTGACAAAATTTAAATAGCTAATTTCAAATATAGGTAAAGTTTAGATATGAAATTGGTACTTTTAAATTTTAAACAATTAATTGCAATGATAGATAAAATATATTTACATCAATCTGCAACAATAAGCACAAACGAAAACACATATATATTACATATTGTTAGTTTATCTGAAATGATGATTTTGATGATAACAAAAAGGAGTAAATAATTACTAACATATTCATTAAGTGTGCAAGGATTTAATATAATCAAAGTGGTTTACAATACTTAAGAGAATGATTTCAAAAGAGACTCCATGCAAAGAATACTTTAGAAGTGTTGGAGAAGATTTCAAGAACAAATGAGCTGTCAGAAGGTTAATCAGAAAGTTCTTCGCTAGCTTTTTAAACTATCAGAAGGTTCGTCAAAAGGTTCATCAGAAGGTACATCAGAAGGTGAGCTGCAACAAAAAAAAATGATGAGTTTCAGCTCCAGATTCGAATTTTTCTTTTAGATTTAATATGTTGAAGACCCAGCTCCAAAGATTGAGTATGTTTGGGTAATATACTCAATGTGTTCTACAAAGTTGGTTCAATATCCATGGGGATTCGAATTTCATCGGATTAAAGTTTTTTTTTGAAAAAATTCTGTTTTAACATCAAGGAAAAAGAAGGATCAATTTTCAATAGTTTATTCAAGTTTTAGTTGGAAATATGGAAAACATGATCCAAATATGCAAGGAACTTGTCTAATGATTATTTATCCATATAAGGAAGTCGAAATTTATGGAAAATATGATATTTTTGTTGCATGAACAGTACCAGACGAAGGAACAAGTCAACAACGGTGATTTCAAATTCGAATTTCAGTTCAAGATAATTATACAAGTTGTTGGAGATTTAACTTATCCATTGGAGCAAGAATTTCGAGATTACAACAACAAGATCTCAAGTTATTCAAAATATGCAGATTTTGAAGAAAGAGAAAAGCTAATATTACGCACAAAAATAAGGAGCAAAGTTTATCCAATTGATTTCTTAGCCGTTGGAAGATACAAGGATAAGTATACTCACCAAGACAGAAAAAAGGAAGCACAATCACATGAAAAAGAGGAGAAAACAAAGAGCCACGAATTTCTTTGAATTTGAGCAAATTTACTGTCATATTTATTGTTACTATCCTTGAGCGAATACATTTGAGGAAACATAATTCTTTATTCCTCTTATTTGTTGTTACACATTTAATGTGAGTAGAGAGTTACAAGTAGGCTTAGTTGATTGATTGTTTGTGAGAATCAAGCTAAGTGAATTGTAGCCAAAGTTTGGCAAATACTTCTTGTAACTTCATTGATTTGATTGGATAGTAGAACACAACCGGTGAGGATACCGGGCCCTGGCTTGGAGCTGGAAGAGAGGATTGACGCTCGAGGCGGAACCTCTATATATCGCTTTGCACTCTCTACTCCTTATCTCTTTAATTCGTGATTTATTATTGATGTTGTATATGTGTGATATATGCTCAGAAGGTTAATCAGAGAGTAAATCATTCATATTTTTATTACTCAGAGAGTTAAGCAGAAGGTTTCTAAGTGTGAAAGTCTTGATCACTTTTGATCCGAATTTTTGCTTAAAACTTTTATTTGTTAAGATTATTGTCTTAAGAAAGTTTTAAAGCCATTTTAGTAGAATAACCAAGTGGTGTGAAATTTGTTTTAAATTTTGAAAAATAAATTTTATAACCAATTCACCCCTCCTCTTGGTTATCTTTTCGGGACCAACACATATAAAGGCTCAACACATCACAAGCGTAATTTGCTTATCAATTGTAACTTTACCATATCATTTTTAGCAATTTATGCAATGGAAATCCTCATCAAAATTTGACTTGAACCCTTTGGTTCAACACAACTTCCAACTCTTGATGGATAGGAAAATTGTTCGGACAATGGAGTTCTACTTCATATGTAGACCTTATTTTCCTGTGCCAAAATCGCAATGGGGACTGTTGCTAGAGTTAAATGATGGTCCAAGAAAGGTCTTGTGAAAATAAACATCACACAGTACAGCAGCCAACAGGAAATAGAACTATCCCTTCATCGAAGGAAATTTTTAAGACCAAAAACTAGAAGTCGGCCAGCAGGCAACTTGCTGTTGTCGGTATAAGGAAACAAAATTTTCATAATAGGAATGAATTACAAACTCGAGAGTGGCTGCTCGTTTAATTCCAAATTCTTTCCCTCCTTTTTGTCAATCATCTGACATACAATCGATCCCTGACATACAAGCTGACAGGAAATGCTGACTATTTGCTACAAAATTGCAAAGGAGAAGTTGCACACCTTTCTGAGCTCTCTTTCATGATTTGCACATTCACCGCCCCAGAAGGCCAGTTTAGTTAGCTTCTAATCACTTTATCCTTAAATCTACTAGTATACCTTGCTTGAGCCAAAAGCATGGTCAGGTTTATCGGTTCAGCAGGTGCTAAAAAAGAGTTCACAGAACAAGCAACACCCAATCTGGCCAGATAGGAATCACAGGCTCGTGCATTTGTCTATTTTTTTCAAAATGTCTATACTCCTTTGCAAGAATAAAGGCAATGGAGCGACCAACTCTAGACTTTCCAGCTTCTGAAGGTCATGTGTTGAACACTCCACTTTTCGTAATGCCAGAGCAACATTTGGCAATTGAATTTGCTTACAGTGGAGATGTAGACGGGGTTCTTTGTCAGCAATACTTCCACTACCCAAGTCAAGATCAAAGGAAATGGGCTTTTCATCAAACTTTTTGGTTGCGTCCACATCATTACAAGATAATGGCAAATGTTTCCACTTCCTATGAGCTTGCCACCCATATTTATAATCTCCAAGAATAGGAGTTCCCAAAATCTCAGCACAGTGCACCCGAAGCTGCTTTCAACAATGGCATAGAAATGAAGGTCAAGCATTAAGTAAATAAAGATCATATGTACATAGATGAATACGGATAGTTTAGTTGTGACCCCACCTGGTGTTTCCTACCAGTAAGAGGTGACAGCTCTAACAATGTATAGCCTGCATTATAAAATAAAGCAATAACCCATATTAAGAACTCTTGCACATTCTGAAATGAAGTGTCAATCTTTGTTCAGAAAACAGACGAAGAAAATCCATTCATGCGTGTTGTATGTGAAGTCAAATGTCTTGTATTGTTGTTGCACTTACTAATATCTGTATTATAGATATTATCACAAGGGTCAGTTATGTGCATGTTTAGGAGCAGTTACATGTCAGTTTTTTTTATGGTGTTTGTGTCTAGCAATTAGGAAGAAATTTTCTTGTTTTTGATTGCCATGTACTTGTATTAAGAAATGCCAATGATAAAAGGACAAGTGCTTTCTAAGAAAACCTAAGTTCTAAGAGATTGTAGGATTCTCATGAATAACTCTCAACTTAAATTCAAAATAGGGAAGCAAGGATTAGGAATGAAAACCAACACAAATTAAAATTAGATTACTCAGTTAATAGGCCAACAACTAGGAATTACCTTTGATAGCAAAGGACAACAACAGCCAGTCAACATTTGGGCTCTTGAGCTCAAAAGAAAAGGAAAACAAGGAATTAAAGAAAGGAAAATCTCCCATCCATGTATGTAATATTTGCTAGTTCGAACTGTAAGTGATGAAATGAATTTTACAAGAAGAAAATAAGAAATGCAACTGATGAATAAAGATCTAAGAATTGACAACCCAACTGAAGGTAGGGCTAGATTTAGTTTGTTGGTTCCTTCCTCTGTTCCAGCACAGTTGAAAACGGGACAATTAAGCATATAGACGTTAGAAATATCTAGATAAATCTTTATGATAGGAAAGGAATATCTATAAAGTAGGAAAATAAGTATTTATCCTTCTTATTTTTAATTTAACATGTATTTTAGGAGAAACTAGATGGAAATGCACCCTATTTGAGTGCCTAAAGCAGGAGATATCAAACATAAGGTATGTTAACAATTAAAAGTTACCATAAGAATTAGAAACCTTTCCAACTTCCATACCCAATTTGTTTGAATTCATCTTTGTAACTAAAATGGTGAATGTGATGAATAGGAAAGTAAAAACTGTCCAAATGGAGAAAATATTCTGGTTTACTGAAATTAACCTTGACTAGTTTGTGAAATAGGAGGCATGCTTTTACTTCCAAAGGCCGTTGAAGAAATCTTTTGGTAAAAAATTAATTTTTGAGAGGTGTGATACTAAAACCAATTTCTCGCACTTTGATATTATAGATTTACTGGAATTAACGTTCCACTGTTTGTTAAAAAAAAAAAAAAAAAAGAGGCATGCTTTTAATTGGAAGGGCCAATGAAAGACTTTATTAGTGAAAAGTTAATTTTTGAGAGTTGTGACAACAAAACCATTATAGATTATTAGATGCATTGCAATACTTCTATTTAGGGAATATATAGTAAATCTTACAGATACCTCCTCTTGAGAAGGAATAAAGAGAGCAAGAAAAATAAGCTTTAAAGTTAGTTTAACTTTGTTTTAGAAGCAGCCAACAATTAATGAGATTTGATGGTACTCCCTCGGGCTCCCACCAATTTTATAAAAATATTGGTTACTGGCTTTCTAAAGCAGGCCCAATAGAAAATGTTAAAAACTTAACAACTCATTATTACCCGAGTGTAACAATTAAACAACATAAAATTGAGTCAAACAGAAATTTCATGGCGCAGACAACTCATGAACTATCATCAAGGTTGTTCTCACACATTTCGGAGATATAGTATTTTAACAAATTCACAGTGACATTTTATGCTATTGCTACAAACTTTCTAACCCATGTAAACACATGATATGACCTACAGGTAACAAACACACTGACAGACTGCCAGTTAACGCCTATTGAATTATATTAAGGATTAGAAACATTCCTATTAAATTATTTGAGAGGAAACCCAACAGAAAGGGAGATTAGAAATATTAAGGACTAATAAGATAGTTGGTACAAACTTCAATCAAAATTACTTCCTTAAACAAAAATTCAACAGAGTAAATTTGCTGCAAAATAAAAATTCCAGCCATTATACATTATACTTAATTGAAAACAAAGCCAATCTCCAGTTAGAAATAATATAAGTTCTCAAGTAGCAATATTCTAAAGACAGTGAAAGCTAACCTGAAATGATTCAACCACTCGAAATTCTGTAATTGCATGCTGAGGCGAAACACCTGTAAGACTGTCAACAACCATGATGCGATCTGATTTTCCGTTATCCATCACGACCTGAAAGAAACAAAAGCAATAAGAACAATTTAAAATGAATAAATAGCAAGGCAGACATCCATACTGATTGCAAGAGCACAAATGTTGATTTAACAGTTTTGATGGCAATTTGTTGCAAAAACAACTCCTTTTTATCTGGCTGGTATGATAAGGCTCAGTATCTATTGTTAACAAGCAAGCAATCATACATATCGATGTAAGCAAACAAATGTCTACGTAATGAAATAACCCAGTGAAGGCATTACAAAACCAAACAGGTAAGAGCAAAAGAGTACTATCATGAACCTCAAAAAACTTTTTTACTTTTTTCCTTTTTTTTTCCTTTTGGATAATTGAGGAACCTAAAAACATACAACAAAAAACTGGAAGTTTCTGCTGAAATATTCACTGAGCATTACAAGGCTCCTACCTTCCCCAGGGGTGCAGAAATCAAGCCCTCTGAGCGTCTTGGTGACCCTAAAACAACCGCCAAATACCTTCTTTGCAAAATTTTCTTTCTGCATCCAATGTCCTTGAAAGAGGGAAAGTGACACATCAGAACACATAATGACAACAAAAGAGACACTGCAAATTGACTAAACTTTGGCCAAGCTACATATGCACATCACACACTCACACACACCCCACCAAAAGTAGAAAACCTCACCTCTTTTAATACTCCAATGGTTTTCTCACGAAATAGAGAATGCAGAAGTGATGCACTTGTCTGTGTCCTCCCCATCACCAGGATGCCACTGCAGTCTCTGTCTAGCCTGTGTACCTTAAGAACATGTAAAGATGTTAGAGTCGGAATACCACTTCCCAGACAGAATCTGTCTTTGAGGGTGTATCTCTTAGATTTGGAAAGTCAAAATACATGGCAACTTGAAATTCAAGCAAATTGTTAAAAGATCTGACACAAATTATCAAAACTAAGCCACCGGTTGAACATGAATTTGGATGGGATGTTGGTGGAGAAAATCAAGTACCACGTATAAGTTCAATATGCCTTCTTGCAACCTTTAAATTTCTTCCTTTGGTGGTAAATGAGGACCCCAAAATTTGATGTATACATTATCGATAGTACCAAGTCTGAAATTCCTAAGAACAACATTCTGCATACAGCATCAAACACTGATTGAAACTTCCACAAGGTGAAGTATGAATGAGATCAGAAACTTAAATCTGCCTGGTGTAAAACCAAATTAGATCATCTGTGGAAAATTCTAAGAGGATTCTGAAGGTGGCTAGTTTTACCATCAACAATGCATTGGAGTCAATCTGAACAGGAGACTAGAGTGCCATGGCCTAAGGAACTTTGGTTTCATAGGCCCGTTTCTAATGTTGTCATTCTGTCAATCAATTTGTGAATACTTGTATACATTCAAGCAAGTTCCATTGGAAGTTCTGGCTAGCCATTTGTCGTCTGTGAGTCTCTAGAGCCCCATAACTGCCTTTTTATGGTCCCTCCTAGGTTTGGATTCAGGGAGTTGCTAAGACAAGATGCGGACATTGTTTTATCATGGCATTCCATATTCCAAGGACTTATTAATACTAGATCATCATGGAATGTTACTAATATAAAAGCTTCGTTTACCTATGAAGTAATTTTATTTGGAAGGTGCAGAAAGGCGGGAAAGATCCTACTTTCCGCACTAGTACACTAATTAGAACAGTTTTTATCAGATTTGATGTTTATATGGATATTTAAGTCTCTTTGGAGGGTTTGTTTGGATTGTTGGATTTTTATCTGTATCATATATGTATCTAATTTGCATCTGCAACTGCAACCGTAACTTATCTGTATCATATTTGTATCGCATCTGTTTGATCAGTTTATTAGTAAAAGTGTCAGTTTTTTATCGTATTTATTTTTTCACAAACATCTATTTAAAACGACAAAAATATGATACCAAAATAACCAGAATATGATGATAAATAGACCCTAAGTGCATTCATGAAGTAATGCAGTAGTCAAATCCTAGAAGAAACAAATTATAAGAAATGATGACATGCTAATTCTTACCTATCCTAATCCTAGGCCCTCCACCAAAGAGCAAACAACAAACCTCAAACTTCTGCTCTCAATAAAATTTTGACACATAAGTGGAACTCCAACAAGAAATTTCTAATTATAAACCCAGTCTTGTCCAAGACAAAACCAAAAGCAATGCATATGTCAGATTCAAGAAACTGCCACTAAGAATATCTAGCAAATGGAACCTTAATTACCAAAACCATACAGCACACAGCATTTTATTTCTATTTTTTATTCTATTTATTTACTATTGTCTATTTTGTATTATATTTATATTTTATTTGAACTCAAATAGTAAGTTTGCTATGCTTAAATAGCCCAACATAAAGTAGCTAAAACTTCAAAGGTAGAGTAAAGATCGACCTTCAGATTTAAGCTGGTTGCAGTAAGTATTCATACGTAACAGCTAACTAAAAGCAAACAAAAATTGCAGAGATGATTATGCTTTTGCAATTTTAATCTTTTGAGGAAAACACGTGAGATGACTTTGAGATGATGATTACACACGGAACTTTCATATAGTCTCTCTAACCATGCATGTGATTTGTGCGGCATATTTGCTCTAAATGCTAGCATACAAGGACACCATACCATGACCATCACACCATCAACAAAAAATTAACCAGCCGATTATCCCCAAAAAAGAAACTTACCAGTCGGGGAGGATCGGGTAATCATATTTCAAACAAGTAGCAGCAAGCTCATCCAAGCTTCGCCTTACACCCATGCCACCCTGCCAAAACACAGGTTAGACCAATTCACACAACCAATCCATCATCTTCCACCTGTAAAATGAGAAACAAGATATAAAATGTTCTACCTGAACAGGCAATCCAGGTGGTTTATTTACAGCAATGATGGCTGAATCCTGCTCTCATCAAAGTTAAGAAGTCGTAGGTAAATATAAAACACAAAATGCACTATGTCTCTCTTGCACCCACCACCAAGAGAGATTATCTATCTAGGTGCATCAAAATTGCCAATAGAAAGTGAGAATTGAGAACCTTATATATCTCAAGACCATGAACAAACTCTAATTCTTCTTTGGAACAACTAAGCTTTTCTTTCTTGGAAGAAAAATCTTTGACAGAGATAGGAAGAAAAATTCGATCTCCTGGGTTCATTGAATCTTTAGCTGCCACCTTGCATTGAGATTAACGTTAGAAGAGTTTATCTTCAATGATAATCAAAGTATGACTTGTAAGAAAAGGCAATTCTATCAGTAAGTAATCGAACAAAATACAAGCAAAGAGACAAAGACGACACTTATATCTCGACTGTGCATGCACGTACAGTTCTATCATAAGGTGCATATATTATATTACCCTCTTCAGTCGATTATCTTGTACTTGAGCATTCATACATGAGGCCTCTCTTCGAACCTACTATGAAGAAAACAGAAACTATCACCATGAAACAATCAGATGTATTACCACCCTGTCAAGTAACATTTCTCCATCATAAAACACAAGTACACATGCGTGTTATGTTTCAATGATATTGAATAATTACATAGCGGTCCAAATGCAACATCACAAAACCTGTGAACAAGCATGTCAAATATCAAACTTACATATAGCCATTTGACAACTAGCATAACTTGATTCACAGTATGTACCAGTTCACAAAGCTCATTCAGAAGCTTAGAATTAAACACTGAACAAAAGGCCCAAGATCTCTCCAAAAGACAAAAGTTGAGTCCTCTTTAAACATTCCAAATCTAATCTAATACATATATATTCATAATTGAAATAATCATTTCTTACAACATATAAAATATTCCAGATCAAGCTTGAACAATACAATCCTACCTAAAATAGAGTCAACTTAAAAATTATTCCCTCCCCTCAAGTGCAACAGAAAATGGAAGAGGCAAAATAGAAATATTTTTCCTATTTTATTGCCTTCCATTTTACTATAGTCTGGACCTTCAAAACATCTCTGCTGTAACACTAATAGCTCATTCACTCTCCTGAATAAATAAGTATATAATGGAATTATTATTCCTGATGGATGAAATAAGGTTGTAATGTAATTTTCATGTGTTAATTTTCTATTTAAATATGAGGATATTTTAAAAAAAAAATCTATTACGATGTTGAATTGTTATTCATAGGTTTTAGTAGTAATGGCTATTTAATATAAGTAATCCTTATTACGATCAAATAAATGTCATAATAACTATTGATAAGGAATAAGGTTGTAATGTGTTACTATTACAGCGTTTCCTTACTAATTAATATTGCCAGGATTTTACAAATAAGAGGTCATGAATAAAACATAAAATACGCAAGCTAATTGAGAGTACGTTTTAGTACAAGTATTTCAGCCAGACATGGTCAAACCCTACAGAATAATAGAAATCATATGTACTCTTTTAATTCAATCGGGCTTTGTTATTACTTTCTGACAAAGAGAGAATAATAGAAACCACATGTACTCTTTTAAGAGGGAATTCTATAGTTTTGTCATTAATTTTGACGGGACCAGTTCTATTATCATGCAACAGCTCATACTATACCCAACTATAATTAAACTACTAAAATAGTTAATATTTCAATTATTAAATTTATATTATCATTTAGATGGTTGACTGGATAATTCCGTTGACGGAACCGTAAAAACTCTCCTCTTGAGGCATACAAATTTGCAAAAAGATCATCCTTGTTATGGGAAAAAGCATTTTATTTTTCATTCACACTACTATCTTTCATCCATGTTCACATCATAATGTAAGGTCAAGGGATTTTTTTTTTTCTTTTAAGAAGTACAATTAAAAACAGAAAGATCATTTATTTGGTCATTTAATTTTATTATAAACAATATGAAAATGCTATGAAAAAATAGTAAGCCGTCAATTCTTACAAATCTGGCTAAAAAATCATTCAATATCTAGTTTCAACTGACAGATGGAACTTACTCGATCATAATACATAGGAACACCTTTGAAAATAAATTCACCACGAATTAAAATACAAAACCCGAAAAAGGCCAAAATTTTCGGATGACATAGCAGTAGCAGTCGAGTGGTTCTAGTTTACACATACTTGAGAAATTTGACGAACTTCTCGAGGACTAAGATCTAATGTATGATGAAGATGTGTGACCATTGAGTTTCACTAACTTCCACGATTCCTTTCAACCAACACATAACTTCTATGACATCACAAATCGTATAAATGAACACTCAAGAAAACTTTTTCATATAGGCATGACATAAAATGAGCCTGTTAAAACATCCAAGAAAAAAATCGTCGATCCTACCCGAATCATCAAACAGAAGTCAAACGAAAGTCCAAAACGACAATTCAGGATCTGAATTCACAGAAACAAGACCTGTCTCAAACGAAAGAGTTTCTGCACAAGATTTCTCGGCAACTGAGGACAGCACCTGAGCACCCACTTAAGCGCCGTCGTATCAACCATCTCGTAAGACGAACTGGCATCTCCACCTGCTGAAATCTGCTTCCCCAAAGCACTGCCGTCGACGGTGTTGACAAACGGAGGTAAGGTGTACCACTTGCCTTCGTTCTTGCTTCCTCTGTCGGTGGGATTGCGGTCATTGCTCGTAAGGTTGGAATAAGAGAGGGAGTGGTGATGGAACGAGGTGCTTAGGACGCTAAGAAATTCGTTGGTGCTGGCTGATGATGGCCGTCGCAGAATGAAGGATTTCGACATTTTTGGGTTGTCAGCGCGCACTGGGGTTTAGGGGTTTATGGAGCATGGACAGGTTTTCTTTTTTACTTTTCATTATTATTAATTTACATAATACATAAAGGTTTTGAGATGATTTTGGTATGATTTTAAAAAAAAAATCCACAGATAGGTTAATGGCAAAACATATTATGAAAGTAGAGCATTAAAGGCAGTGGCTTAAAAATTGTACTGAAGGCGCTGTTAACAGCAGCACCTTCAATAGAAAGTAATAGCGCCTTCCGTATAAATTTTTAAAAAATTATTTTTTTCTTTCTAACATATTTTTTATCTTTCACCCGCTAGAGTTTTTAATACAAATTTTTAAAAAATCATTTTTTTTCTTTCTAACCCATTCTTTATCGTCCACCCGCCTATTATATCTATAATAAAACTCTAAAAACATCAAAACATGTCTTTTTATTTCAATAATAACAGATGGCTCAGGCCATAAAGTCTTCTTTATTGATGCAGATAAGGAGTCTATTCGTCTAGCTTTTTCTAGTAGATATAGATACTTTTTTTAAACTTTTTTTAATAAATTGTTTATCAAGAAATAGATACAGATAAAAAAAGTTAGCAATTCTCGTGTAAAAAAAATATATCAAATGCAGATAAAATATATATATAAATCAGACATATTTATGTATATCGTTTCGATACAAATATAGATACAGATAAAAATTAAACCATCCAAACAGTTAAAAGAAAACCACTTGGTAAGTTCTGGATTATTTCGAATATAACTATAATTAATACTAAGATTTATTTTTTTCCCTTTCGAACACATATTTGATTTTATTACTTTTGCATACTTATTCCCCTATTTTTTCAAAATCCAACATTGGATTATTGAGTTTGTTATAAGATATTTTCATGCATTCATGTAACAATTTTATCAATGATGAGAAATTTAAAAAAATAAAACTATAATTGAAGAATATATGGAATAAATAAGTAAGGACTTAATGGCCTAAGTCATCTGTTATTATTGAAATAAAAAGATATATTTTGATATCTTTAGAGTTTTATTGTAAATATAATAGGTGGGTGGAAGATAAAGATTGGGTCAGAAAGAAAAAAATGATTTTTTAAAAATCTGTACTAAAGGTACTGCTAACAACAGCGCCTTCAGTACAAATTCAAAGGCGTTGCCACTAACAGCATTTTAGTACCCTACTTCTGTAATATGTTTTGACATTAACCTATGTGCAGATTTTTTTTCAAAAATCACCTCAAAACCTGTACCAAAATCACCTCAAAACCAATATATACGTCACCACAACCTATTAGAAAAGGGGAAAAGAAAAATAATATTACTAATTTATAAAAATTTATAAAAATGTCATTTGAACGAAAATAACCTCATAATTTAGGTAAGTTGAACTCAACCTTTTAAGAGACTAAAAAGTCATCCACTAATAACTCTCTCTCTTGAAAAAATGAGGCTAGGAGGATTGATATACCCACCTTCTTCTCCCTTTATTTGCACATTAAAAAAAAAAAAAAAAAACCTCTCGCTCCTAAACTCTAATTTTGAAGAATCAGGTGCAATTTCTTGATCAATCCTACCAAATTAGCATAAGTTCTTAATCAATCTCGATCATACCGCATTACCCAATCAACCATCCATGCTAATTGCCACCAATTATACTTGGAATTAGCAGCAGGCTTACGAATTCCCATTTAATTCTAGTACGTTACTTCATTTGATCGTTTCAATTTTTCATATTGTCTTATGCTCCTTTGTATACAATTTTGTATACCGAAGCTATATTATTGATTTGGAACAAGCATTTTCACTTTTTTTTCTTTTGGAACTGTTATGTTGCCTACATAAAATCAACATTGCTAGCTTGCATATTTTTGCTATATTACTAATCGTTTCATTTTGTTTATGTGTCAAATTAAAGTTAATCACTTAAGTTAACTAAACCTTATCACATTGTTCGATTTAGTTCAGACAGTAAATTGAATTAGAACAAGATACCAAGCTAGTTAAATTCAATTTAGCAGTAGTAGTTATATGATGTGTTACTGAAGTAATTTATTTTATGATTAATAGGCTTTTCTATAAAACATGGTAACCGATGTGTCTACTTGTTACTTGAGTTGCTGATTTAGAACATTTATTTTATTAGTCCAATATTGAATGTTGATTATTTCAATTAAAGAAAACAAAAAAAAATCTATTCATGAGAAATCTAATACGAGCAAGTGACTGAAAAGAGAAAGATGTTGATGTTCATTTAAAGATAACCTTCCTCCAAAGGTGCCTATTTGTCTTACAAATGAATTTAGCTAAGATAACATGTTTTACTAGTTAGTATAAAATGTAATTGATGATAGGAAAGTACAATTCATATCTTATTGTCACGTTGTATGCATTCAATGTGTTTTTTTTTTTTTTTTTGAATAGGCAATGCAAGGGTGGAAATGGATAAGGCTAAGTTTGCGCTATGCACTCATGGCTATATTATTGAAGGGAATGATGGTTTTGATTATGATAAACAGTCGGTTGCTATGGTTAGTGTGTGTAGGAACTCTATATATGAACAAATCCTAGACACAATATGTAGTCTACTTAAGATAAATAGGTCAACACATCGAATTGAGCTATGCCATAGGATTGCTATTGGAGATAAGATACTATTATGACGTGATTTTAGTGACTGATGATGATGTTGTACAGGACATATTGGTGTACATAGAAGGGTCAATGGCTGTATATGTTTAGATATTTGAAAAGGAATTGCCACAAGCACCTATGGGAGACATAGGCATTCATGGAAATGTTGGCAGCCAAATGCTCGTAGATAAGAAGCTCAATCCCACTTTAACAACAATTAGTAGCCAGGACTAGATGGGTAACTTTAGAATAGGTGCACCACATAGGAATAGTGGGTATGATACTGATGCGATGCAAGGCTCATCAGTAAGTGAATATAATGACGACTATGATGAAGATGAAAATAAATGGGTGATAAGTTTGTCTCAGTAGGTAACTGCTACCCATATACAACATAAGGGTAATGACCGGCATCGTTTTGTGACTCTTACAAATGCTAATGCAGCTAAGAGCTAAGAGACAATGCCATTTTTCACTGTAGATGTACATAGTGGCTATGTTGCATTTGATAATGAGTAAGAAATGAGTGTTGGAAATTGGAGTTTCAGCAATGAATTCAAGGTTAGAATACGGTTCAAGAGTAAAGGTCATCTTATACGGGCCCTTAAGATGTGGCATATATCAAATCATTACAATTTTAAGGTAGTGGACTCAAACCTAAGGTCATGGGCAGTTAAATGTACCAATATCTGCTACAGGGTTGTAAGTAGAGGACTCAAAACATACTATAAGAAACATGGGGGTTGGTTTCACATCACAAAATAGAGGGGTCTCACACTTGTTTAGATGAAATCACTGGATAAGATCATTCCTAGTTGGATTCCAACAGCATGTCCAAGTATATTATAATGGGGTTTCGAAATTCTCCAAATATGAGAGCAAAGGATCTTCAAACAGTCATCTTAAAAGAGTTTGGGTATTAGGTCATCTCAAGAAATTTCGTGAGGTGAAGTATAAAGCTATTAAGCGGGTGTATGGAAAGTGGGAGAATTCATATGCAAAGCTCCCACATCTTCTAAATGCCATTTAGGAGGCAAATCCTGAAACAAAGGTTAACTAGAGAACTATGGAATCTAACATTGTAGTGCACGTCTTTTTTGATAAACTTTTCTCAACATTTAGACCTTGTATTGAAGCGTTTCAACATTGCAAGTATGTTCTTAGAAAATAGTCATACATACTTAGAAATGCTATCCATTGTTGTAGTGAGTAATTTTTTTTAACGTTTTGCAGGCTTGTGATTATAATCGATGGTACCTTCTTATATGGTAAATATAAGCACAAACTCCTTATTGCAGTGTCAATGAATGGAGCAAATCATATAAGGCCATTGACATATGTTCTTATTGATGAAGAGGTGGATGACACATGGAGTTGGTTCCCCCAAAAAATTGCTGCAACATTTCATTAAGGAACAAACGAACATTTGCTTGATTTCCGACCACATGCAGTGTGGCTTAAAGGTTGGCCTTAACGCTTGTGCATTCACATATGCTCGTTTGTTAACTTGTTTTCTTATCGTATTTTGATTGTAATTATCTTAAAACTTATATTTTAAATGTCAGAGCATGTTATGTTACATTGTCACTGATGAGAGGCCAAGCTGAAGTGACATAATGGTATACTATTAGATAAAGGTATCCCTTGTCTAGGTCGGGTCCAAGTACTCAAAACGTGGACCCAGAATCACTCCATCTAGATGTCAATGAAATAAAATAAAATAAAATAAAAATACAAGTTGTTAGGTATGTTTTGGTCACCTTGGAAGTGCTTAAATATCCAAAATTAAAAATCAAACCATCATAGTTCATGTTTTTTTTTTTCATAAAAAATTCAGTGTATTCGTTAATTTTAACTGTAAAATTCAAAGTTGACTTTAAGTGATTAATAATTTGCAAGTTATTTTTGAAAAACGATTTGGGTCCACGAAATTATGAAAAAGTCTAAATCGACCTGTGTTTTTTTTTGTAAAAACCAATTTAGATTTATAATTTTCTTTAAAAAAAGTAGTCTTACATATGCATGTTTATGTTTCAATTGTAAAATGCTAGAGTAGGGTTTTTTTTTTTTTTTTCCCCTTCGAGCAGACCAGCTAATTCAGAGCCCACAAGATGGACTTGAGTAGGACCTACCAACCTGACAGGTCCTCATGCCAGTTCCAAACCTCCTAGTAGGGTGGGTTTAATGTTAGACCCGCCATGGCTAGTTCGAGTCGAGTTTCAGTTCAGACCCAACCCAAAGAGATGTCTATCGGTAGAGCTGGACGAAGACTCATTCCACACTTGTTAGAGGCTTGCTTTCTAGGTGCCTCGCATATACATTCATACAACCTGATTCGCACCTAGTCATAATGTTAGTTAAGAGGTGGTGACCAGACACACATTTCATATGCTAACCGAAGTATACTGTGACATTATAGGATATTGCAATCCTCACAAGTGGAATTCCAGGTTTTTGCCATCGTTTGCTTAGACTTAGACCGACTCCTTATAAGATAGATGGTACGTGCTTGAAGTTGGCGCATTACCAGATGATGTTGATGCAAATAACGTGACCATTTGGGATCATGCTAGGGCCTATATTCTACTAATTCTTAGGGGGTTCATAGTTAGGTATAAGTCATAAAAGTTAGTTCATGTTATGTTCCCATCATTACTTGAGGACTTTTAGGTTGTAGGCAGTATGCATAGGGGGCAACTTGCCTGGTATGGCTATACAAGCAATTATGCATAGCATCCCTTGTCGACACTAGCAACATAGTAAGACCCCTTATTATGCTTCAGATTTAGGCATAGGAGTAATTTCCACACATCGCCCTTATACATCAGATGGTCACATCCGTTACCAAGGGACGCCCTCTCATTAGCTACTAAGGATCCTCTTTTAATGCCATACAATGCCCTACACACTTGCTATTCTAGTACAGGGGATCCTTTGATCGACAGGTCCCTAGACAGGTGCAATTGTATATATAGTATTATGGTCTTTTATTTACACGTGCTTTATTCGGCTTATATGTTACTAACTTATTTGATGAATAGGTCATTTCGGAGCAATGTGCTACTATCATGGATGCCCTCTGATAAGTTTCATGAAACCTTTATTGTTGGTGCTTTATTGAGCATATTTCATATGCTATTTGATTGATCTATTGAAGAAAATGATGTATATTAAATTAATTTTGTGTTTCAGGAACAATTATGGAACGATTGAGCTTTTGAAAGGATTACTAATGGAAGAAGTCAAGATTTGAAGAGTTTTAGAGCTTTTTTGGAGTTGTTGCCCATGCGTTAGTTATTTTACACCATCAGTGTATTTTTGGAGGAGAAAATTTGAAGAAAATTTCATGGTTCCAGGGTACACGACCTAACATACACGAGTCGTATACAATAGGTCGTGTACATATACCAAAAAAGGAAAGAAGCGCTAAATTAATGAGTACATTACCCCGTCGTACACGGGTCATGTACATGATAGATTACATATATATATATATATATATATATACGCGCCCTGTTTTGATATTTAAGAACTCGTTTACTTGTATTTTCCATCCAAAAACCCTAGAACACATTTTGGAGAGCTTTTTGAAGAAGAAATTCGTGCTACAACTTGGAGATTCACAAACATCACTTCTACTAAGGGGTTTTATCATCATGATCTTTCCTTTTCTTCCATTATAGTTATTGTTATTGTTAATCTCTTTATGAAAGAGTAATTGTGTATGCCTTAGGTTTTGAGAAACCCTAGTCTTCATGTATTGACTTGTTTATTAATTGAATGAAGTTTGATTTTGAGTTTGCTTCATGATTTATATTGTTGCTTGTGATGATTTTAGGCCTAAGTTATTACAAATTTGATTCTTGTTAATTTAACAGAAGATTTCAATTAATGGGTTAAATCTCTCATGGGCAAAGAAGTTGAGTAATCTACCTAGAAATAGGGGTTTTCCAACTTTCTATCAATTAGGGTTCATAATCTTCGTATAATCTTCGTGCTATTCTAATTTGATAATTGTGAAGGAAGAAATTCCTACTTTTGCAATTAGGGTTAGGGGTTAATTAACTTGAAGAGAGTAATCAATCTAATTGAGAAACCCAATAGTTCAAGATCAAGTTTTGTTCAATTGAATCTACCTTTAAAGATGAAGGGGGTTAGGGTTGATCAAAACTAAGGGCATTATTTGTGAATTGATTTATCTTGAGAAATTTGTACATATCTTTCATCTAAGGCTTTTGGAATTTCCTTTAGTTAGAATTAGTAGGAAGTTTAGCATATATCTTACATTTGATTCGGCTAGATAATAGTTAACAGGTTATTACTAGTAGCTGCACATAGATCCCTAGGACGATATGTGAGTTAATTTCTATATTACACGATAGGTGCACTACCTTATATGGGTCTAGGATTAATGAGATTATGAATTTAAAGCTTAATGATCCGATGTATCACCCTCCTAGAATACTGCCGGTCTAGTAGTGATGTATGGTATGCATGCGTTCCTCTAGTATGCTTTCATGTTATTGAACACTGATATCCAAATAGGATGCTCAGACAGTTTGACAATTTCATGGGATGTCCCCCCTCCCTTACAATATGAGAGCCTTGCATGAGCTAGACTTACAAAGATGTATGGAATGGAACTGGGTGGCGGAGCATTCCAAGTGGAGTAGAGTGGGATTATCAATGCAATCGCATTGTAGATATGCCAGAAATCCCTGCCAGTACATCTATAGATTATTTAGATTGGTATCATGTGATCACTAGGCATTGGATTAGTCATACGGGGGGACATGATACAGTATATAGTAAGTTCAATGTTTATATATGATATCCATGGATCTTCTTTTAGTTTGTTACGTCTTAATCTTGATGTTTATTGTTATTGCTGGCAAATTTCATATATCAATTATTAGGTATCTAACATGCTGCCACCAAATGCCACTCCCCCTGCTACATGAAAGGTTATTAATGCAATAGATGAGTTCATGGGGCTTAATATTAATGAGCATCCACCATTAGTACTAGTCAACCTCGATCACTATGGTAGTGAGGATGCCCAACGGCCTCAGTTGCATAAAGACGCAAGCTTCAAAGAGAGAGGCAGGAGTAAGGATGGGATCAAAAGCGAAGGCAAGGGCAAGACGGAGCTAGAGATATCAGAGACAAGCTTTTGCTCTCACATGTTCAGCTTGATCATCTTGGAATCTCATCATCTTCGTATCTACATCAATTGGACACTCCTGTACTTGAAAGCTTGGATACAAATGTTCATAGCCCTCAGCCCCACAAAAGACGCATCTAGCATCACCAGTGATATAAGGAAGGGCCTCACTTAGGTAGATTCAAAGCCTATCATATTTCACCAATACAATGCATATGGTGGAGACGAGGATGCCATACTGACTTAAGTTTATTCATCTATGGAGTTAACAATGCACTACAAAATACTCGTAGGGGGTAAGGGTGGTGGTGAATTGAGTATTTGACTTAAAATGCTCAAACAATGAATTCTTACACAGACGATCAAATTTAAATTTGATAACAATAAAATTAAGTACTATAAGAAATATAAAAGAGACAGAAGATTTTAGCCTAGATTTAACATGGATTTTGGTCCACTTCGTACTCTCTATAATTATCTAAACACCTCAAATCAGAGGACTTTACACACTTTATTATTTCAAAACTCACAAGGTCAAATTGAGCAGTGCACAAATTTACAACTCTCAGGAAATAAATGATTTTCTCTCTTTTATAGTGCTCTCTTATAGATAACAAAAATAAGAATAGAGCACAAATTTAATTTTCTCTCTCGTTGCAGATTTTGCAAATAATAAACAAGAGCACAGAAGCAATGAAAGGATTTTCTGATTTTGTTTGTTCACAAATAAAAGCTCTTTATTAATTCATCTCTCTTTGAATCTCATAGGGAACATGTATTTATGGATTTCAAAAGTTAAATGCCCGTTAGAGATAACGTCTTAAAATCATCAACCATTAAATGTGCGTATGGCTCTTTCATGCCACATCAACTCATATTTTGAACCTATTGCACTTTAGATATTGTCGTGCTTTAGATCTTGCCGTGCCTTGGCTCTTGTTGTGCCTTAAACTTGTCATGCTTTGGTTCTTGTCTTGCCTTAACCTTGTGTTGCCTTGAATTTAACCATCGATCAAAGCTGCGTTATTTGAACTTGTCGAGCCTTGATCTAAACTTGTCGTACCCTGATGAGCCCTCAGTGAAAGCTATGATGAAGACTAAGCTCAAGAATTTGTACATGCTTACACCTGCACAATCTCTAGAGAGCAACACATACACAAATATATATATATATATATATGTATGTTTCTAACATGTTGTTCATCCAAGTTGTTTGACTAATTAAGTGTAGTTTAACACAATTAAATAGTTGATTGTGCAACTAATTGTCTCATCAAAATTCACGTTGAACACATAAGTTCAACAGGAGCATCCCCAGTAGGGTCCAAATCAACCCAGGAGTGTCATATGTATATTTGTCAGATAGAGGCGAGGGAGGCGTATCAAGCAGTAGTAGAGATTATCATTTTTTTTGTGATTATGTGTTTATTATGGCAGTTTGTACCATGTATACAGACTTTTCATGTAATGACTTGAAAATTAGAGTGAACATTTCTTACATTATGTTTTATTATTTTTTAACAATTTTGTTTATGGCGTATTGTGTGTAGGAATGATGTTTTGGTTAAATTGGTGTAGTTTGATGCTGTCGATTCTTGGTGGTGGAGGATTGATTGAGTCTGGGAATACTGAGTTAATATAGGTGATTGTGCATGACTTTAACATGTGAAAATTGTATCAACGAATTGTTGTATCAAGGATTTGATATGAAAATGCAACTAGTGCTGCAATTGTACTTATGTCAAACCCATTTCTTCAAGAGACAAGGTCAACATAGCACTATTATCTTATCTCTCGAAGAAACGGGGTCAAGCATTTACGACCTCGTCTTTTTAAGAGACGAGTTCAACTTACCTAAAACTGAGATTATTTTTATCCAAGTGATATTTTTGTAACTTTTTTAAAATTAGTAATATTATTTTCCTTTTCCCTTAGAAAGATATCTTATAATTTGAAATCTTACTTTCCCTTTTTTTTTCCTTTTAGCTACTTGCTTGTTCTCTTAATTGAAGTTGTGGATAATTAGACATTATCTTGAGCTCTGATTTTGAAAAGTTCGATTGGTGTCTTTATAATTCAATGGGAGAAAATGGCGTTTTACATAAAAGGTCAAAGTTTAATTTATCCAGTATAATTTTCTCAATCCAATTACCATTACTAAAACGACCTAACCCTTAGGGTGCTCAAAGGTGTGGTTGTTTCTTCACACACATTATCTCCAAGAGATATGTGCAAGGTATTCTATTATTGAGTAGGTTTCTAATTAAGTTTTAATTTAAGAAATCGTTATTAATCTTTATAAAAATTACGACTGAGTATCGCATGTTTTCCCATGGTTCGAGTTTATCAAAACTTGTGAATTTAAGCTATTTGAAAAAAATAACGTTCATAATATCAATTTACAAATATTGCCCATAAGGCCATCAAATGAGTACAATTTGATTAAAAACCTTTTGGGACTCAAAGGCCTACAAATGAAAATGCTTAGCAAATAATTGGATACAATCATCAAAGTTTATGATATATTATGATTACAACACTTTCTTTCATGAAAAACTTATAAAGTTAATATCCCGTACAATGTCATCTAATCGGTTTACTTTGCATAGCTCTTATTCCCATTGGTTCATCAGCAAGACCCGAAAGGTTAATAAAATGAGTTGTGAAGCCCAGTACACAGTAATACAAGCACACACCGCATGTCATGCGCACTTAATTTAATGCATCAACCATAGTTTAAAATATTTAATTTGAAGTCCATAAACAAGGTATCCCCAGCATCCTAGAAATACCGATACACATAAGAGTACTCATGACTCTCTCTAAAAAAAAAGGGAGCTAAGGTTCCCTTAGCGAATCACACATCAAAGAAGGTGGTTCGATAAGTCCTTAATACTTATCGAAAAGAAAAGAAAGAAGTAATCTCGTATGGGTCATCTCCTCACAGGCTGCTACCAATGAGCATGGTCCATTGTGACGCTTTATATAGGGTCTCATAATGCTGTATAACTAGTCACAACTTCGTACCTGCTCCTAGTCAACTATCCAATCTCGAAAATTTCCCTATTGACTACCTATCGAGCCCAAACACACACCGTAGGAGCCTAAATGCCTAAACTTCTGCATTATCCCGAAGTTGTGATCAGACTCGCAACCTAATCTAGGGGTGTCACTCCTAGAGTAAGTGGCTAAGTAGCAACTAACGCGTAATTTAGTTGAGTTTAAATTTTTAGTTCGGTTATTAAAACTATCCTAGCAAGCAATATGCAATTATTGCATACCTGTTGGTCAATTCTAGTTTGTTATCCTTTTCCAAGCTAGGAGTCCAATCAACTATTCATAATTGAAAACGAAATCAGCTCATGATTAAACTATCTCAAACTCCTTTATTTCATTTAGCACATTTAGATTGTATTGACTTAGTCATTTTTCCTAAAGATCATGCTTAGAAGGTTAATTGAGCCTAAAGAGGAAATTGGATCAAGTTTTGTTTAAGTTGAAGAAGGATTTAAGGAAATAAGGGAAGCAAAGTTGGTGCACGACCAAAAGAATGACCGTGTTTCTTCTTTGTTCAAGCGTCCCAAAGGGAAGCATGGTAAGAAACACATTACCATATTCTTCTCATCTCTTCAATGTTCACTGTGTATTTTCGAAACAGAGAGAAACACGGTGGGAAACACGGCTTTGTGTATCCTCTATGTTCTTCAGCGCTTTAACGCATTCTTTTTTGGATCGAGAGAAGCACTATGGGAAACATGGCATTGTATTCCTATCGTGCTTTACTGGGTTTCGTATTTCTTCTACATTTATGTGTCAGAGAGAAGCACAGTAGGAAACATTGCATCGTGTTCCTATCGTGCTCTTTTGGGATTAGTGTGTTTTGCGATTAAACTTGTCATTTATGTCAAAATATACCTTTGGGACAAATTTTTTATGATCCTAAAGGTATTTGAAAGTCATGTTTATGCCTACTGTAAAGTACAAATAAATAGTTCATATTGAAGGGTATAAATGTAATATAATGTTGTTAAGTGGGTATTTTTGTTATTTGACAGATGGATTCCCTAGTCTTCAAACCTTTTCAACTTCTCCTAAAAGCTTATATATAACCTCTCATTCTTTTGGAAACCCTAGGAGCTTTTAAAGAACAAAAACCCTAGGTATGTAACCTTCCTCTAATCTTTTCAATTAAATCCTTTAGATAAATCTTTTCTTATGCTAGTTATCTTATGGATTGAAGGAGATTCAAGAGTTGTGGCAAACTCTGGTGTGATTGGGGATTTAGAAGACTTCGATTCAAGAAAAAGGTAATATTTTTATTAGGGTTTTATAATTCTTATGATTTCGAAGAAATATCCTTTAGATTATAATCCAAGGTTATGTGTTGTTTCAAAAGGAATCCAAGATTTGGTTGTGATTTCAAATCAAGGAGAAAGGTAAGGGTTTTATCAGATTTATGGATTATGAGATCTGTAAATTATGAAATTGTAATTATAGTTTATTATTCAGGATAATTGAGAATTAGGGTTCCGATTTCCTAATTGACATCTACAATTTCTAGATACGTAAGAATCTATACCATGCTAATAATCAATGAACTTTATTTGTTATTGTGATAGAATTTCTAATTTGAGACTTTTTATATATACTGAATGAAGTTGTGGAGAAATCAAGGGACTTGGAGAAAATTTGTATTGAAGGGTTTCATTGGATTGTAAACCAAGAAAAGAAGGTGTCTGTTATTCAAATTTCATAGATCTAAGGTTAGGGTTTTAAATCTTTGAGTCAAATTATGGAATTTAGGGTTAGGGTTTAATTTTTGTGGAAATGGAAATATATTGAGACATATTGTTGGTCAGGATACGTGTGAGATTAAGATCTCTATTCTTGTAAGAAGTTCTATTGGTGGATTTGAGTTGGAGCAATACCAGGTACGACCTTACCATGTATGTTTGTTTGTGCTTGTAGGATTAGTTGCAAAATTTGACTTAACACATATTTGACTTTAATTGAAACGTGTGTTGGTTGTGTTTGGCTGCGGTTAGTAAAGACCACGACAATAGTGTAATACTAACGCTAGTAACCTGATGATCCTTGTGTGGCGATGTCCCGAGTAGAGTTGCACCTGGAGATGATTCCGGTAGATTATGAGTTATTATCAGCTTAATTGTAGAACGCATCTATATATGTATATATTATGATAATATGGTTTTCATTGGGATCATGAATTACTCCGGGTTTAGAATTAGTGATCAATAGTCCTAAATTGTGTTGGTTGCAGGCTAATGAAAAGATAATTAAATTGTGCTTGTTGCATTAGAGAATAAGTTGTATGTGATATTATGATATGCATGTTCGTGTTCGTGTTCATGTGCATGCGTTTTCGGTTTGGTGTACTGGGCGTTTTTCGCTCAATCCTTATTTTTCCCATAGGTACAGGTGAAGATTCTATGATTTATGATTTGACGGGCTATGACATATTTGTCGATGATGGGGAGAGCGATTGCAGTTATGACCATCCTGTTGATAATTGAGATTAGTTATTAGTAATTTGAGAAGAAGAAACATATGATGATTTAGTTAGTTTCTTTTGGAGACATTTTTATATGTAAGGATTTATCATTTCTATTTTAGTTTGGATTTTTAAGTTATGCTAGTTATTGTTGAAAACAAATTATTTGATATGAAAAGCTTTTAAAAGTTACACTTTATGTGAGTGATTAGTGATATTTGAAACACATATTTGTGGTCTTAGAAATCTATAGCCTTAACGTGTCTGTTCTTCTAAGGACACGTGGTGGGCTGATAACGCCTTTAGATTAGGGCGTTACTACTATCCATCTATTTTCATCTTTCACTTGTTAAAACATGGTTAATCGAAGTTCGAAGCCTAATCATCTAGTTTTGACAACAACATCCATTTTTACCATACTTCCTATACAATATTTCCTCATTTTATCTTAACAACATCAACTTACAACAAAATTCAATCGCAAAACACCATTTGTTGCTACTATAGCAACCCAACTTCAAAACCACTATAGTCTGATAAAAACAAGTTAGTTGTGATGTCTTACCTCATTTCAAATAATATTTTCCCTTGCATTAGTTGTGAAAGGGATTTAAGACTTCAAAATCACTTCAAAACTTTATTTCTTAATACCTCAAATATGTATTAACTCACCCAAGTTAATTTTCACGCTTAAAACACCATAATACTCACATTATAACATCTTAAGATCCCATGCTTACCTCAACACGAATTTTGTTGTGATGGTTAGTCTCCTTCCTTTTCTAACATTAGTTCATCTTCTCCAAGTTTCCTCGTGTAAAGACACCATATCGGCTAATTAGTGCCACATTTTTGTTAATCCCATATATCCAGCACTACGAAAGAGCTAGGATTTAAAGAATCTTACTTCAAGGTTTTGGAAGGGTCTTCTAAAAGGAAAGGGTAGAAAAAGAAAGAGGGATATTTATATAGGAAGCAAAAGGTATAGAACTAGGGTTTTAAATAAGAGAAAGGGTCTCCTTTTAGGATTTTTGTCATATGGCATGATCTAGTACGCCTAAATTTTGCGCATGACAGTTTAAGGTTTTTAATCAATCTCTTAGGCTAACAATGATTTAAATATATTAACCAAGTCTAATCTATTTAAAATTTTGAATTTTTAATACACGTAAGTTCTCTAATAGGGAGAAATCATAATTTTGCAAAATCAAAGCTTCTAATGACATTGTTTCAATTTTTCTTACAAAAAAATTCATTTACAGGATTGTTATGAAATTATAATTTAATTTTATCTCGATATTTGAATTGCTTTTAACTGTTTAAATTTTAGGTTTTCAATTTGGAAGCTAATTTTTTGTAATTTTTTAAAAACTTAGCAATTTAAATCGGTACATAAATCCAAGTGGATTTCGTTGACTTTACTTGACTTTTTTTTTTATGATTGGTGTTTGTATCATTTCAACATTATGCTCCTTTCAATTACTTTAAAGTCATGGATTTTACCCTTGCAAGTTTTAAACCTTGAGTAAGGTAACATTGGTTCAATAAACTGTGTAAAATGGACATAGTAAAGGGTAGGTAATCAAATTATTCTTTCTTTTTTTTTTTTTTCCAATTCTTTTCAAATACTAATCTATCACAATTACAATTTATAAAAGCTAAAGAAGGAGAAATCAAATGCAATGCATTTAACTATTAATTATATCATAAAACTATAAGATGTTTGGTAATTTAACAAATCTTTTAAATATCTCTTTCTTAACTCTTAATAAACCCTAGAATTTGAAATTGTCCTTTTATTTATTTTTAACCTTTTCCCTTTCTTCACTATCTTAAATGTACATATCCTTTACTACTTATCTTAATATTTATTGATCTCTATCTTTTAGCTAAGTAAAAGAACCTCATCACTATTAATTTTTTTTATCATCTTTATTATTATTCATGCATCGACAATATCTATGTATTATCAAAGATTTATTTTTATAAATCTAATAGGTTTAAAGATTGTGGTGATCAAAAGGATATTAGTTTGACAATAGTGTTCAAAACAAGAGATTTTTATTTTCTTTGCTTGTTATCACAGTGGCAATATTCAAAGACTCGATCTATATGTTGCTCGCAATCTAACTATTTGTCTGGTGACCCTTCCCTAGAGAATGGTGGATCTTGATTTCATGCCATTAATTCTATAGTGGAATCAAGCTTCTCTTTCACAGGCATCAAGTGTCCTAAAGTTATTACCATTGCCCTTAGCTAATGGTGGTTTATCAAGCCTCTCAACCTGATGAGATGCAATTGATGCTTATATCATAGTGGTCATTCATCAATGCATTGATAAATGGTTAACTCATTGTTTCTAGGGTTTCAACATCAATTCATGGGTAAATCACCTTAGTTCCCACACCATACACGCTTTGATTAGATATTGTCACACAACGCACTTATCACCTTCACAAGAATATTGCTAAACATCTTTTGTGCACCGCATCAAACTTACAACAATACACAACAACACTAAACTCATTACCAACACAATAAAACTACAATAATAGTGCTTCACAACATGCCATAACACTCATATACATGAATCAGTCACAACTCTAACTTCATGCGCATGCTTCCCTTTCTACTCTAACAACGTAAATCACTAATGTCATCGCCATATTTAATGTTTTGTACCAAATATAATATACCCACTAGCAATGGAATCAAATACTCGATTAACTAAAAATTAATTAAAGATTTGGAGTTTGCATTTTAAGAAAATAGGGATATAGGCCAATAAAAAAAATGTGCCGTTATTAACCCAACTTACTCTAGAGATTAGATGATATAATGCAAAAAAAAAAAAAAAAAAAATCTATGGTTTGCTCGCCACATTCTGAATAGATTAATAAAAACGTACAATTGAACTCACAAAGAGAACAAGGGTTCAATAACACTTAATAATAAATATATAATATAAGAGAGTGGTACTTTTACTAATCCCAAGCTAATGATAAAAATGTAAATAAAATAAAGGGTTAATGTTACGAATAATACCTCAATTTTACCTAAATATTCAACTTTTCATGTACGCCAACGTGCCACGTGTCAACCAATGTGGCAATTTATTTATTTATTTTTATGTATTTTATCATTATACATAATATTATCATAAATATTTATCGTTGTCATTATAAATAGTTTTATTTTATTGATTTATAATAGTTAAATGGGATTATTTGAGACTTTCATATTAGCTTTTTAATATTATACCTCAGGGCCAATTGAAATAGCACTAGCTAAGTCCACACCTTTCTAATAAGCTCAACTCTTTCGATTATAGACTCTTCTAGTTACACATGATATACTAAGATATTAGTTAGAGGTTTAACGATGTGGGGCTTCGGTATGTCATGCATCTCATTACAAGTACACTTGGTTGTATATGTCACTTCTATTTTTTTCTAAAAGTAGTCCAAAACAAGCATCCCCCAACTAGCAAACTCAAAACAGTAAATTAGACTTCAAAAGTACCACTACATAGCTAAAATAGAAGCAGTCTTGCATTCATCCACATAACCTATAAGACTCGACCTTGTTTAGAATAATCACAACACTTCGGTGATAATTTCGGAGTTACAGTAACGGTTGAAAGGTAAGTACACAATTATCTTTGTTTTTGAAATAAATCAAATATTTTAGATTACATGATATATTTGCATTTACCTAATATAATTTTATACACGACCCTTTAATTCAATAGCTAGAATTACTTTATGTATGGTGTACCGAAACCATATTTAAAATGGGGAAATAAGTGTACCATCTTCTTATGTTTTTCTTTTATATTGTAAAATTCATAAATATTAATAAACAAGTTATAAAGTTACTATGAAATTAGTCTATAGCATTTCTTACATGTGTTTTGGAATTCAATAATTCAATGTCGTGCCCTTTGCTTTCAATCTCAATGTTTGCATTTATTATTATAAGTTACTGCATGTTTGTTGTTTGTGTTAATTGAACTAATAAAACGGAGGAGAAGATGATATCTTTGATATCAAAGTGCTTGCTCTGTTATTATTGCATAAAACATAGTTAGGTTGATCTCAAGGTCCATGCTCTACTACTTGGAAATAGTTAATCATGGACTATGAAAAGAACATTTTATCAATATAATACAACTATACAGAATATACTACATATATATACATCTATATATGCATCTTCTAAAATGATAGCAATTGTTTTACCAAAATTTTGAAAAAAAAATCTATCATTGATATTGTGTACAATCATTTCACCATGTTGTAATAGTGATAAGGATATTGATAGCTAACAACATACTCTACTTGATTCTTTTTGGTTTGAGCAGAGAACAATTTGCAGACACCAAGCAACAGTCCCATTTGAAAGAAGATGAAAGTGAGGGCTTGTAAATGATGGATTCAGTTTCGAAGTTCAAAAAAAAAAGCTTGAAGAGGCCATTTGAGAGGGAGATGAAGAAGCAGAGAGAAGATAGGGAAGTAGAAGAGATAAAAGGAAAAGCAAGAGGAACAACATTGTTGGGGAGTGATAATAAGACTGAGGAAGTTGATGAGGAGGAAGTGGACGATGTGGATGTTGAGGTAATGGAGGTGGCCTTAGGTTTGTAAAACTCACTAGAGTTGCCTTTTCACTTCTTCCTTAACAAATTAGTGACCCATCTAGCTTTTTGGTATTATAAATTGCTGATCTACTATCCCACATTGGCAAAATGTTGACAATAAACCTCTATATGATATCTATTCAAAGTAACCAAGTCTAAACTGGTAAAAAGCTTCAGGAAAAGTGTGGGTTTGTTGTGTATGTTAAGTGGGTATTTTATTAGGCCCACCAAATTTATTCTTATAAATTAAATAATTATAAGTGTAATAACAAAAATATTCATGAGAAGTGGCAGTAATAGTTTAAATAAAAAAAATAGATGAATTAGACTTATAGTGAACACGTGACACTTTTTTATTGGCTAAATAGTCTACATCATCTAACAGAGCTAACAGAGTTAGCCCATGTAGTATAAGCATATGTAAAATAATGAATAAGATATGAAACCGACTAATTGAAAGTTGAGGTAGTTTTTTTTTTTTTTTTTTTTGCTGAAGAAAGTTAATGGCATGTTTGAGCAAAGTTTAGATAACAAACGTGACATTCACCTTAAAATAAAAGAGAAAGGTAGTGTTCAAATAGCAACTAGTTCACTAATTGAATGTAGTATTCTATGAACTACATCAGTTGGCCCCGTGAATAAGATCAGTGAGTTGGCTAGTGAGTCGGTTCAAAAATGGCAATGGAATGAGTTTCTCATGTGCCCTTTTTTTTTTTTGGCTCAGTTCAGGACACAACCCTATTGATGCTAGTTTTTAGTCCAAAATATGTATACATATATTGCAATGCTCAAGACAAGCTCCTAAGCTAACACACAACAAATTGACAATGCTAACATCACAACAATTGTGCAATTGGAACGAATGAATAAATTGCAACTTACCGTATTCCTAATGATAAAATTCTATAGTCCTCAGACTTGGATTCTATTCTAATAATCAGGTCAAAGAGTCGACTGCTATCAACAATGCTCGAAAAAAGAAGAGAGTAGTTAAATGCATGTAAAAGATAGGTGAATGGTCTTGCACCACTTATCCTCTTTTAAAAGTGTGCCGAATAAGTATGTGGAACTATATTCAGTATTGCATATGTATCACATTCAGTCCCACCTACTTATATTGCACACCATCAATAAAGGATGCTGTCAAAAATAAGCGTTCTATTTATTTTTCCTCCTCCACATCTCTCTCTCTCTCTCTCTCTCACAGAGAAAATAAAAAATAAAAAACTCCTCCTCACACCTTTATATCTTCTGAGTTCTTTAATTATTTTGATCAAGAATGCTATAATAAGAATATCAAACAGAGGATTTATGTACTATCTTATTAAAAAGAATGCTTAAGGTACTTCCGAAATTAACTTTACACGTACGAATACCTACACTTGATAAAGTTATTTTTATCTTATCATTATCCTTATTATAATTACTGGTCATTTCTTATAATTAAATTTTAAAACTTAAACTATACTCAATTTAGTTAAAGTTATGGATGGATAACTCAACCTACTCGAACATCCTATTGCAAGTCCGGGAACGAAACACAGATAAATAACACAAAAACCGGACCCTAAACTCAAACCCATAATTGTGAAATCTAGACTAACCACTTTTTCAGTCTTTCTTCTCTCAACCCTCCTAAGGTAGTAAAGGTACTAAGCCTTCTCCCCTTCTCCCAAGAATGCACGTACTCAGTTCACAACGGTGTTGTGCGATCTGCCACGCTTAAATATACTTTTCCCACGATATGATTTCAGCATGGCTTTTGCTTTTTGGTGCTGTGACTTTCCTCTTCCAAGGCTTTCAATTTGCTCTTAATAGCAGCTACTTTAGCACTCTTACTCATCTGTCCGGATGACCCACCAGTGATTCTAGGCTTGTGTGCTGGACCAGCTGCTTTGGAAGAATCTTCCATTGCTGGATCACCGTACTTCTCACTAGCAAGACAACAACCAAAGGTCGACCACAAGCTAACCTCCCATGCATCTTCTCCTTAGCCAGCTGAGCTTCCTGCATGCTCACTTTAAGGAGGATAATCAAACCATAGGTCTAATCCAAGATATATCATTAAAAGCAACCTTACCCAAAGTATGGCTGTGATCAGACCGGCCATTGCGAGAAACTTACCTCTTTTGTGCTGTACTGAATAAAAGCGAAACCCCGCGGTTCCCCACGTTTTGGGCCACGAGTATGCCATAGGAAGTCCTCAGACACAATTTTGCCAAAGGGAGAAAACAGTTTAATCAACATAGCCCTGGTAATTAATAAAAAAGAACAAAGGATCAGTCACTCAGAAGTAAAGATTCACGTTCTAATAGACTATATAATGCCAAACATAAGCTTAAAACAATTTATATTTTTAAACAAGGACTAAAATGTCAAAAAATGCACTTACTCTGTTATTCTCAGGTCAAGATTACCAATGTAGAGTCTACTTTCAACCTTGTCATCAGAATGTTCAAGATCCTGCCATAATTTCAACCAATGAGACATGGATAATAACTGACCAATTGGTTCCATATACTTAGAAGATTCTGTTCAAATTTTCGGGAAGGTAAAATACAAACAATATCATACCATGACACTGTTGAATATATGGTGGCCCTTGAATGTCCAGATTAATCGATGTTCTTCGATAGCACCAAAAGACTGACTCTTCTTTAATCGAACTACAAACGACAATGAAAACTTCAGTTTACTCGTGACAAAATGCATGTAAATGCGTGTTACTTACAGCCACACCACATGGTTTTAGCCATTCAAAAAAAATCTTCAAATAGTAAAATACATTTAACAAATAAAGTTGTTTGTTGATTAGGAACATTTGACATACTTATGAGGAAAAATAAAATAAAGAAAAAAGAAAAACAAAAGAACCTCCTTCACGAAAATGCAAATTTTGACTCTCATCATTCAGATGTCAACCATCTAATGTGGCTTCTCAACATGATATGTATTAGTTATGGCATCTCTTTTAGATGGATCTTAAAACAATGCTGGTGACACATTAAATATCATCAATCTCTAGACTGTTTATTTCATTTAATTTGTTCTCATTCCCTTTTTTTTATTTTTTTATTTCCCTTTTCCTGTTGGCTCTACTCAATTATATGTTTGCAAAAACAAGCAAGGAGAAGATGGGCAAGACAATTATCATATATTCCTCAAAAATCTATGCAATCCTTACAAATAAGACGCACATGATATATATAGAGTTTGTGCGGTTGAAAGAACAATTTTTTTAGAAAAGTCACAAAAGGAACTGCCAAGATAAAGAAGCAATGTCCCTAATATTGGCATTTAGCAATGCTAAATCGATGTAACCGTGTTATTGCATTTTACATCTTTTAGCAATCAACAACAAATTTTGCTGAGGTGTACAAATGAATCACATTGAAAGAAGCTTCTTCCCAGTAGAAATCTCTTCCTGGTTCATAGCTTTCCTCATTCAAGGAATCAGCAACACGATGCCCAGAGATTAATTCTCATTTCAAGTATCAAATGACACATATCCCATGTCATTATTACCAACACCAAGTTCCAAGATCACCTAGGTTTTCTAGTTCCCACTTCTGCCACTTCAATAACCAGAATTGCATGCTACATCAACTTTTAACCCAGAAAAATAATTCAAGTCCTATAATCATTCCATCACCATGTTCTATCTAATGAGTTACCTATGCCTAACAGCCTACTTAAAGTTGAAGGCCAAAGGGTATTTCCTATGTTCCGAATATTCACACTAAATGACTATTACCCACTAGATGGGATATGGGAAGATCAAAATTAAAATTACAAGTAAAATTGCATCAGAACGTATCAACATTTGGGGTATATTCATTTAAGCTATGACGTTTCAAAAGCTTGAAAAGAGGAATCCATCGAGAAAAATTGCGTTGAAAAAAAAAAGTCTAGAAAAATTAATAGAATCCAAATATTTTACACCTGATACCTCATTTAACTTATCTTACAAAAGTTAATTCCTCTTTTAAAACCTACCCAAATGTTATAACGTTTTAGAGTAATTTACCGCAGATTACTTAAATCCATAGCAGGGTCTGAAAGCAATGATGGAGCTTCGAATGAGTATGTTGATACCATAAAGACATTATAACATGAAACATTCAAAGTCTTCTTTCCTTTTTTTCGTTTTTCTTAATTTGAATTAGCAGATGCAATTATTAAAACGAAAATTTAATTAACCAAAAAAAGGGGGAAAAAAACCCTATAAATCAAACGCTGAGAAATCCGCTTGACGCGAAAAGTCAGAAACTGGGCTTTGTTCTGAAGAAATAAATGTGTATGTGTGTGCGCGCGTGAATGGAATCAAGCTTGCAACAACTCATTATACATGAATTAAAAAAATTACAAAAAGCAAATACGTATTCCAAAAGTCAGAGAGAGAGAAAGAGAGAGAGAGATGGTACCAGGAGTGAAGCTGGATCAAATGGAAAGAGAAACCCTAATCGAAGAGAGGTGCCTCGCAGACACAAAACTTGGCTTCTAGCTGGGGAGCTCCCTCGAATATCAAATGCTTTTTCAGTTTATTTTTCAACCTTCGGATGTCAAAAGTTGGGGGAGAAGGAATAAAATATTAATATTTTTAAAATAAATTATAAAAATATTATTGAAAAAAAATTATTTTCGATTTTAGCTAACATGACCTCGTCTCTTGAAGAGACGAGATCTCATTCTATAATGATCTCGTCTCTCGAAGAAAGGAGATTGTAATGCATATGACCTCGTTCTTCAAAAGACGAGGTCATTAGTGATTAACCTTATCTCTTGAAGAGACGAGGTCAGTGGAATATAAATTCTGCGCGCGTCTTCTTCTTTCCCATTTCCCCTTTCCCTCCGCCAGAACCTTAATCCTCAAATTGAGAAATTTCCGATTATTGCGGCCGCTGACATCAAATCGACCCATAATTGTTCCTCATTTGGCTTATTTAATTGCTCTGAAGTTGATTGTATTGCAATTTCGTGGGTAGGAGGATCGAAAGCGGGAGATTTTGTGCGAAACCACCGACGGTGAACGTTTACTGTAGGAGATATTGGTGATTATAGATTTGATGGTTAAAATGATATTAGTTTATAATAAATGTGATAACTTTACTGTAGGAGCATGAGGTATTGCATTGTCGGTGCAGAGAGGCGAGGCTCAGACGACCAGCTGGCGTACCTATAGAGGTTGACGAGCGACTGGTGCCATTCCTGTCTCAGGCAGGGTTCATAGGGGCGGCCCAGATGCCTTTCATTCAGCTGGATTGGCATCTCCTTACAGCTTTGGTCGAGAGGTGGCGACCAGAGACGCGTACATTTCACATGACCACGGGTGAGTGGTCTGTGACCTTACAGGATGTTACTGTCCTTACGGGCATCCCCGTAGATGGATTGGCAGTTACAGGCCCGGCTAAGCTATATTGGCCTGATTTATGCGAGGAGTTGCTAGGACTCCAGCCTGAGCCCAGCGTTGATATGGATGGTGGTTGCCTGAAGATGTCGTGGTTGGATAGCCACTTCATCGACCTATCTAATTTTGCTGATGATCTGATGATTAGACGCTACGCTAGGGCGTATATTTTGCTGCTGCTTGAGTGATTTATTGTCGCAAACAAGTCCTCCAATTACGTCCATCTTATGTACCTCCAGCTGCTCCGAGACTTTGAAACTGCCGTGCAGCACGTGTGGGGAGCAACCTGTTTGGCTTGGCTATACAGGCAGCTATGCTTGGCTTCCCACGACGACACGGGGGACATGGCAGGACCATTAATTGTCCTGCAGATATGGGCATGGGAGCACTTCCCCTACATTGCCCAGTTCGTCGACTGCACACATCAGTTACCACGGGCCGCCCACTCATCAACCATTGGGGTGCGACTTTTGACGTGACCCGAATATCCACTCATCTGCTGATTGAGTATCGCGCTTCTTTCGATCGACAGACGGTGCATCAGGTATGATATCCGTTCCATCCTATACCTCAATTGATTTCCAATGTCTTGTACTCTTAAATTGCTATAGTTCGATGGTTTATTTACGCAATATTTCACTTTTCCTACTGCATCAGGTGCTATGGGACCCCTATAGTTTGATCTTGCCCTCTCTGCCTCCATACTGCCTAGCGGGTAGCGATGTTTAGCGTGCACGGGTCCCACTGGTTTGCTTCTACCCAATCGAGCACTACTACCCTAACAGAGTGCTTAGACAGTTTGGTAGCTTCTAGGAGATCCCAGCCTCCCCTGCCGACATGAGACCTCTCCATGAGAGGACGTTCTGAGCGGAACTGGCAGGTCGAGCACGCCAGATCAGAGATGAGCCTGAGTCGTCCGATTACCTTCACTTGATGAGGGTGGTCCTTCCCAGCTCATTCAGGACGAGGCTAGCTCGTCATCAATATCTTACTATATGGGGGATACCCTCATGCCTATACACTGAGTTCCATACCCCTTTGGCTCCATAGAAGAGACGATCATCGCCATCACATGATATGGGGGAGGGCCTCACACAGGTCGAGCCAGACCCTGTCTCATTCCATCAGTACAGTGCTGCTACTGGAGATGAGAATGCTGCAGTTACAGAGATTGTTCCATCTACACAGCATCCTCATCTGCGTTCCCCGTTACCCAGGACGTATGTGAGGCGGGGTAGAGGCCGAAGACGAGGGAGGGGGGACACACATCAGCAGCAGTTGTAGAAAATAGATTTTTTTTATTTTGATTGTTGCATATAGCTTTTTACTTTTTTATATTATTCTTGTATGTAGATTGTACTCATTTTCTCTTGTACATTTTAAGAGAACAATCAATCAGCATTTCATTTCATATTATGTGTTACGAGTCTACAAATTCCCATATTTTGATTGTATTGTGCTGAGAAATAATCACAATACTACTGTGATTGAATGATTTGGATTAGGATTGAGAATGTGTGTTTAGGTGAAATGGTATTATAGCTGTGTTGTATTTGGATTGGGTTTGGGAATACTACAGTTTCTTTGTCCTCTAGCCACGGTAGAGCATAGTTAATGGCTCGTATAGCTATTTATATTTCTACTTGACAAGTTTTATATGTAATTTTTTGGGTTTCTCAAGTAATAAAGTAAAGTTTGTGGAGGAAGAGCCTGACCTCGTCTCTTGAAGAGACGAAGTCACATGCGCTGCAACCTCGTCTCTTCGAGAGACGAGGTCATTATAGAATGAGACCTCGTCTCTTCAAAAGAAGAGGCCATGTTGCCTAAAATCAGGAATAATTTTTTCCCGATGGCATTTTCGTAATTTATTTTTAAAATATTAATATTTTATTCCTTTTCCCAAAAGTGGGAGCAGCTAATTTTCAAGCAGAAATAAAAAAAATAAACAAATAAATAGCTGCAGGATATAAAAATAAATAAAGAGACTATGAAAATACTGGATTGAAATTAATAATATTATTAATTATAAAGAATCATTAAAAATAAAAAAGTAGAAAGCTATTGTTTTTAACAATGATTAATATTAAATTAAAATACATGCTCGACTCTAATGTCACATTTGGTATGCATGAATCATCCAAAATGGAATGGATTGTGTTGACAATAAAATATAACCCTAGACCCACTCGGTCTTTTAGGTCCGGAAACCGTTATTGCCCTCAAAAGCCCAAGGAAACAACAACTCGGTCTATCCTCACCTTGAATCCTCAAAAAGATAACACCTTAGCTGTACGTGGTGATACGGGACTCACTCAAGTCTTCACATCGAAACAGCTCTATGAGCTCATCAAGTCACTGGGCCTACCATCTCAGCCTCGACCTAGAGTCCTCCCACCTAGGGCCTCTTCCTTCTCGGCATAATATACGTCTAAGTCACACCACGTGACTAAAGGGGACATCAACAGCTCTTCCACATTCCACGAAGTCAGACTCGCCAGTTCGGTATCATCTTTGCACACTAGTTCCAAGCCTTGTACTAGCTGTCTTGAAATGGTCTTAAAACCCTATAAATATCCCCCTTGCCCGCAAGGAGAAGAGAAAGAGGACATAAAAACATAGAGTACAAATAAAAAAGCAAGTTATCTGACATTCTATTTGTACAAAACCCTACTATTACCTACAAACTAACTTAAGCATCAAAGTGGCCGCATTAGGCAACCCCTGGCGTCTCTCTGATCTATCTTTTAGTGTTTATAGGAGCAATCTCTACCAGTTTAAATTCTGCTCATGCAACATTTTGGCGTTGTCTGTGGGAAATAAAGCCCTTAAATACCTTTCTATTGCCTCTTTCTGAAAACCTCAAAAGCCTTAACTAACAGAACCACATTCTCGTAATGTGCAAGCTATAATGAAGCAAAAATCAAGGTGATTCTGCTCCCTTGCTACCCATATCTCACCCTATTGATGGCGAAGCTTCCAAAATGCCATGTAATGATTCGGCTGTCACTACTGACATCGGCTATATAGATGAGAATAGAATTCTAGAACTCGAGCATCTATGCAAACATCTAGTACACCAGAACATATAAAATGAACGATCAAATGCCCTCTTGCAAGCCAGGATAAAAGAATTAGAGGGTTGAAGGACCTGTAGTTGGAAGAACGGACCTTTAGTGTGCGAAGGAGCATTTCCTCAATCCTATCATCACTCAAACGTGATCAGGACAAAATTAAATAGAATTGTGAGAGCTACAGGCTTTCCGCGACCTAGAGCTACCGCTGAAGAGTGGTCTTATGCCTTTGGATCGACCCAAAGCCCTCATCGTAGGGCTCATGCCTTGCGCAACCCGATGAGAGCCACCAATAGTGCCTCACAAGTGCGAATAATCTCATTACAATCTACTCAAGCCACTACCAGGCACCAAGTTGACAATCATCGACTTGAAAAAGAAAGGACAGCGGATCCCCACCCAAGTCAGGACCACAAATGGGATACCCCCACTCCTATCCCAAAAGACACGCAACTTAATTCCAACAAGAAATGTGCCTTTGAAGAGATATGTGGCATGATGAGGAGACTGTCCACCATAAAGGAGGGCTTGAAAGCAAGCCCGCTGCAAAAGCACCCCTAGGCAAAACACCATTTGTACTCGAAATCCAGTCTGAAGTACTCCCTACGAGAGCTCTGTTGCCTGCTCTATAATTGTATGACAGGACAATGGACCTGGAGGACCATATCGCCTAATTTCAATCCACCATAGCGATACATAATTTTTCAGATGCTATATGGTGTAAAACTTTCCTTACTACCTTTTGAGGCGTAGCCAGGGTTTGGTTCAATAAGCTCAAACCAAACATGGTGAGTTCCTCTTTTCAGCTTACCGACCTCTTTATCGCACATTTCATGGCAAGCAAACACTAGAGAAGAATACCTCCTATCTTTACATGGTGCAACAAAGATCAGGCGAACCCTTGTGAGACTATTTGGCAAGATTTAACAAAGCGTGCCTGGAAATCCCAAATCTTAACTAAGATGTGGCTTTAAAAGCTATCAAATAAGGGGTTCTCGCCGACAGCCTGTTTTTTGACTCCTTCTCCAAGTACTAGCTTACCACGCTTGAGCAAGTGAGGGAAAAAGCCCATAAGTATATACGACAAGAAGATACAACGGATGCTCAAAGAGAGGCAAAAAATTAGTCGAGCCAGCCCCGAGCTTGCGACAATATAACTTGGGAAAAGAATCAACCAACAGATCGACGTGACACCAATGGAGTTGATAAAAACCGAGGTCTTAAAGATGGTGATAAGCAAAGACTCTTTCCAACATACGACAAATTCACTCCTCTCAAATTACCAGTGCATTATGTGTTTCTTGAGATAAGAAACCGAGGCATCCTACCACCACCACCGCTAATGAGACCAAGTCCACAATAGAAGGACTCCAAGGAATACTGCAAGTATCAACGCGACTGCAAACATGATACGAGCAACTATTGACAGCTCAAGAGCGCCGTGGAAGATGCCATACGATGAGTTTGGCTAAGGTCGTATGTGGATCACGACTTAAAGCTGGAACCCTCGGCACATAAAAAGAAAGGTAGACAAATCTAAAAAGATGGCAGTCGCCCAAGACCGCTTAGATCACCCACGATCTTGCAATTTATGTCACGTTAATATTAATACCATCATAGACAAGCCCATCACCTCCACAAGAGCGGGATTGCTGTCTAGCTCTGGTACATCTCAACTAGTAATGAACATAGAACCTAAGAAACTAAAGATTGACTCCATAATTTCGTTTTCTGACAAAGCTTACGAGGGGATCTAAACCCCTCACCAGAACTATTTGTTCATAGATGCTTGTATATCCCGATGGAATATGAAAAGGGTGTTGATTGACACAAGAAGCAGCGTTGACATCCTCTTCAATCAAGCCTATGAGCAAATGAAACATGAATTAAAGCCAAAGTTGAAGCGATACGACCACAAGCTATACGGTTTTGGTAACCGACTCGTCAGACCTCGGGGCATTATCACTTTAACTCTCGAGCTTAGGGAAGGGGCAGCCAATTGATATTCTCTACGATTGTCTCCCAACCCTACCTCAAGGCTAAATTTCCCACCCTAGAGGGAATATGCATATGCTAAGAAGACTAAGAACAATCCCAATAGTTATACATCAGAGCCTTGAAAGGAGATCATGTATGTCAATAGAGATGGAACTGAGGTATAATCTCAAACAGCGCAGTGAGCCAGTCGACCTCAGGGAAGAGCTTACCCTCAATGATAGTCCTGACCACACGATCAAAGTGGGAGTGACTCTCCACCTTGATATCAAAGAGGATTTGATTGCCTTTTTAAAGGAAAACAAGGATATCTTTGCTTGGACACCGTTGACATGACGAGAAGCTCCAGTTTGATCACACACCAGCTCAATATCTACAAAGCCTAAAAGCTAGTACAATAGAAAATCTACCACTTTGCTACAGAAGGGCAGGCTGCCATCAAGGAAGAAGTCCATAAGCTGCTCTAGGCTGGGGTTATTAGGGAAGAAAAATACCCCACTTAGTTAGCTAAAGTAGTCTTGGTTAAGAATTTCAGCAACAAATGGCGAATTTGTGTAGATTACACAGACCTCAATAAAAGTATGCCCAAAGGATTTCTTCCCACTACTACGGATTGATCAGCTCATTGACAACACCTTGGGTTCTAAGCTTCATGGACACCATCTCTAGTTATAACTAGATCAAAATAAGGGACACAGTTTAAGTCCACACCTCATTTATTACATTGTTTGACACATATTGCTATAAAAATGATGCCCTTAGAATCATAGAATGTTGGCGCTACGTTTCAAAGATTGGTCACTGAGGTGTTTAAACCTCAAATAGTTCGCACCATGGAAGTTTACATCGACGACATGATCGTCAAAAGCAAACAAGCTGAAGATCATTTGCATGACCTCTAGGAAATTTTTGACCGACTTCGGTTTTATAACCTAAAGCTAAATCCGCAAAAGAGTACATTTGAAGCATCAACAGGAAGTTTTTAGAGTATGTCGTATCTCAAAAGGGAATTGAAGCAACACTGACAAAATCAAAGCATTACTAACAATGAGCCCACCCAAGTCGATAAGAGAAGTGTAGCAGCTCATAAGGAGGACAAGTGTGCTAAGTAGGTTTCTCCTAAAAAGTGTAGATCGATGCTTGGAGTTCTTTAAAATCCTCAAAAAGCTAGAAAATTCGAATGGACAAAAAAAATCCTAGGAGGCCTTTGACGAGCTGAAACAATACCTCTCTACATTTCCAATACTAAAAACTCCGATCCCAGGCAAAACCCTATATCTTTACCTCGGAGCGAATGTAAACCCCTTAATTTTAGAATAAAATTTGAGTAGACCCTAACCCTAGTCAAACCGGAACTTACTAGTAGTTTTAACTCCGGCAATCCTATGCTCGAAACCTGAGAACAATAGAAAAGAGCTAGTAGTAGATTATAGTTCAAAATAATATAGGATAGCCTAAAAGATCATATTTGTAAAAAATTTGATCATTTTGGACCCGAATAGGATCAATTTTCACAAAAAGTGTCTTAATGCTTAGGATAGTAAAAATATTCTGGAAATCAATATAGATTCGTAGTTTCATAAGGATTCATAAAATATTAATTTTGTAATTTTTCGATATCTAAAAATATCATATATAATGCTTTTATGCATATTTTTTTTACTACCGGTAATTTATTAGTTTTTTTTACTATTTATTGCACTATTTTTACTATTCATTTATCCATACTTTTCTTACAACCTATTTTTTATAACCTACACACCTATCTCTTACATTTTATTTCCCCATAAAACTTTATACATAACTTCTCTTACACTTTAATTACTTTGCATTACAAAAATAAATCAACTCCCTCTCTCTCCCTGTACTAACCCCCCTTCCCCCAATAACTACATCTATTTCTTTAATTAATTTTATTACATCTAATTTTCCTCAATATTTCTCTATGAATACTATCCTTCTCTCCATTTCTTTCACACATTTCATTTACATAACCACACTCTCTTAAATTCTATCCACAAACCTCTCCAACAATTCTCTCCAAAAACTTTCTTCTTTTCCCTTTAAGAAAGAAAATCACCCACTTATGGACACTTTGTATGTTACGATTTCTAAAACCCCACGAGCATTATACCAGGGTAGAAATCATGGAAACAACAACTTGTTTATGTCATTGTTCAAAACCATGTTTGTTTATGTTGTTATTATGTTCATATTTTGTTAAACAATAATCTTTAATTAGGTTGTCCTATAATGCCCTTTCTTTCAACATGCTCTCTAAAAATATTGGGTGCTAATCCTTTTGTTAATGGATTTGCAATTATTAGTTTCGTACCAATATGTTCGATTGACATATTTTGTTTTTGAACTTCTTTTTTAACGGCCAAGTATTTGATCTCCATGTGTTTTGCACATTTTAAATACTTGTTGTTCTTTGATAAGAAGACTATTGCGGAGTTATCACAATAAATTTTCAATGGCCTACTAATAATATTGACAACTTGAAGCCTTGAAATAAAATTCCACAGCCATAAACCATGAATTGTGGCCTTAAACCAAGCCACAAATTATGCTTCCACAGTCGATGCAGCAATGACAGACTACTTCATCTCTTTCATAAGATTATCCCTTTAGCTAATAAAAATAGGTAACCATATGTGGATTTTCTTGTATCAACACATCCAGCATAATCCGAATCTGAATAACCAACTACCTCTAACTGATCAAACCTTCTGTAGCTGAGCATGTGGTCCTTCATTCTTTGTAGGTATCTCAAAACTTTCTTGAAAACCTTCCGGTGATCCAATCCTAAATTAGTTTGATATCTGCCCAAAACTAAAACTGATGTTAGATCTTGTACAAGTTTGAAGATACATCAAACTCCTAACAACAGATGCATAAGGAATTGTTGCCATTTATTCTCATTCAAAATCATTCTTTAGACATTACATACTACCGAATTTATCTCCTTTCAGAATTGGAACTATACTTATGAGCATTTGTCCATTTTAAATCTCTCTAGAACTCTATTGATATAAGCCTTTTGGGATAAGCCTAACAATCCTTATGATCTATCACGGAATATTTCAATTCCTATCACGTATGTGGCCTCTCCCATATCTTTCATCTCAAAGCTCTTTAAAAGAAAATTCTTAGTTTCACATAATAAACAAAAATCATTAGCAATAATCACGATATCATCAACATATAGGACTAAGAAAACAAACTTTCTTCCACTAACATTCATGTATATACACCGATCAACGGTGTTTTCTTTAAAACCAAAAGAAGTTATGGTATCATTGAAGTTAAGATCTTGCTAATGAAAAGCTTGTTTAAGTCCCTGTATTGACTTCTTAAATTTACACACCATATGCTCCTTTCCTTTAATTGAGAAGTTTTTAGGTTGGCCCATATAAACTTCTTCTTCTTTCAAATCTTCATTAAGAAAGGTGGTCTTAACATCAATTTGGTATAACTCTAGATCCTAATGAGCAACTAAAGCCAAAATGATTATAAGTGAGTCTTTCTTTGAAACCGATGAAAAGGTTTCCTTATAATCAATGCTATCCTTCTGAGTGAAGCCTTTGGCAACAAGTTTGTCTTTATGTTGTTCAACATTGCCATTTGAGTCTCATTTTATCTTAAAGACCCATTTATAGCCAACTCTTTCACATCCTTTCAGCAATTCAACAAGTTCCCAGACTTGGTTTTGATCCATAAATTTCATATCATCTTTCATGGCATTTACCCACTTAATAGAATCATTACACTCCATGGCTTGTGAGAACGAAACCAGATCATTGTAAATTCCTACGTCAAGATTTCACTTTTATAGATAAACCACGTAATCATTAGGAATAGCAAATTTTCTCTTTCTTTGAGATCTTCTTAATGCTATTTCCTGTGGTTCCTCCATTATAGTATCTTTTATAACTTCATGATGTGTTTAATCCGTCACTTATTGTTTTCACTTTGTTGAAGTTCTAATATTAGGATCAATTGGCTTAGATGGTAAACTATAGGAACTTCTACCCTAACTTCTTTAATTCACACATCATGTCATTCTTTACTCCCACTTATTTCACCGTTTTCAATAAACTCGGCATTTCCAATTCCAACAATTTTGTACTATATTAGGATAATAAAACCTATATTCTTTGGTCTTTTCTGGATATCCTATAAAGAATCCACTAATTTCGCAAGTCCATTTTCTTTTCTTGCAGATTATAAATGCTTACTTCTACAGATAACCCCACACATGTAGGTGTCTTAAACTAGGTTTCCTTCTAGTCCACAACTCAAAAGGGGTCTTTAGAACTGCTTACTAGGAACTGTGTTTAACAAATGTACTGCAGTTTTTAACCCACATGGATATAGGTAAAGATGAATGACTTAACTACTCTAACCATGTCAATAATGTACGATTCGACATCTCTGCAACACTATTTTGTTCTACTATGTCTAGCATAATGTATTGATCACATATGCCATGCTTTTCAAGAAATTTGGCAAAGGGACTTGGGCATTGCCTCGATTCATCGTTTTCCCATAGTATTCACCACCCATATCGGATCTTACAATTTTCACTTTTCTATCTAATTGTCTCTCAATCTCATTAATGTATACCTTAAGGGTATTCGCAGATTGAGATTTTTCATGCAAAAGATAGACATAAGTATAGCGTGGCAAATCTTTAATAAAAGTGATATATCTTTTCTCCACCAAAAGATGGAGCGTCAACGGTCTGCATATATTGTATGCATAATTTTAAGAAGTTGTGTGATTCTTAGTGTGTCAAGTTTGTTTTCCTTTAATACAATCAACACATATTCCAAAGTTAGTTACTAATTGTTCCAATCTTTCTTTGAAAATGTGACCTAAGCATGTATGCCATAAGTAAACAGAGTTATCATTAACCAAACTACATTTAATTCCAATATTATGATGTAGGTCATTAAGGTCTTAGCAAAAAATCATCAAGTTTAAACTTATAAAGACCATAACATCAAATTCGTGAACTGTAAAGTTTAATATCCTCACATAAACTGCAAGATTCAAATCTAAACTTAAAAGAATAACGCAATACATTAGGTTTTGACGAAGAAAGTAAATCACGAGAAAATGTGGGAGCATAAGGGATTTAGAACAAATCCAAGTGATGCTCAGTCTCTAAAATCAGCGTAAGTCCCAATTCCTTCAACTAAAGCTTTGTTTCCATTTCCCATGAGCACAAAATTCTCATTTGGCTTTATAGTTCGGATCGTAAGGAATCCTTGCATTGTATAGGAAATATGAGTTGTCGAGCCATAATCAATCCACAAGTATTATAAGGAACTTCTGTAAGGTTTGATTCAAAACAAACAAAAGCACAATGCTTACCTTTCTTTTCAAACCAAGCTTTACATTTCAAGTAGTCTTTCTTCAATTGTCCAACCTTACTATAGAAATGACACTTGATTTTTGTGGATTTATGCATCTTTAGAAGATTCATCCAGGTTGTGCAAACCTTTCTTCTTACCTTTTCTAGCCTTTTTTCTTTGAACTCGATGCAACTTCTTAATGATTTGTAAAATGAACAAAATGAGCCTTTTGGTTCTTTAATCTTGCTTCCTCTTGAATCAGCATACTGGTCAATTCATTGGCATTTCACTTATCGTTCATAGTATTATAATTCATTTGAAAAACCCATACTATTCGGGAGGTAAGGATTTCGATATGAACTATACCAAAAAGAACTCATCTATAGTCATTCTTGTTAAGCCTTCTAATTTGGTTTTGATGATAACAAAATATGTATAAGTGTTTACTAACAAAGTTGTTACGTGTACAACTTTAAAGTGTAAAATATATTAGAAGACAAATATGACAAAATCATAAAAGCTACTAAAGTAGAGACTTAAAGCAGAAAGTAAACATGCTGCCTATCAAGAAGATAGTAACACTCAGAAGGTAACTTAGAGAGTAAACTTGCAACACGAAAAAAATCTACAAAATCAAATTAACATGTTATAGAACAAATTTTCTTCAATTTTTTTCATCAATTTGAAGACCCAACACCAAAGTTGAATGTATTTGGGTAGTACATTCAAATATGTTCCGTTAAGTTGGTTGAAATATCAAGGGGATTCAAGTTTATATTAGATTAAAAAGAATTAAATTTTTTGATGGCAAGTTTGAGTTAACATGTCCAAGTTTAGATTCATTTTAGAACATGTTCAAAGAAGATACTTATTTATGAGATGCCCAAAACGTGATTTTACATCAGATCAAGATACGACCCTATTATTGAGGGATATTGATGAAGATTTGAATTGAAGTGTATCAAAAGTTATTTTACATCAAGATCTAGTTTACATCGATTCAAACTTGAATCTCGAGCCTCATCCAACAAGATAATGATAAAACGATCAGTTTCCCTTATCTACATCAAGTGCGTAAAATCTAGAATGAAAATTATCAACAAAGCTTTATCCTTTTATCCGTTGGAAAATCAGTAGGCATCATCCATTTAAGAAGCAGAATATCAGGAGCTTATCCTGTATATTTCTTTTGAAATACTAAACGTTGAAGAAAATAAGATAAATACTGCAGCTGGAGTCCAAGAAAAGAAAAACTGTGAAAAGAAAGAAGCTACTTATTGCTATTCATTTTGATAACATTCTTATGCAAAGTTCTGCTACTTCAAATTTTCCTTGTTGCACGAATTTGAGAGGATACTTTAATTGTTCTTTCCTCATTTTGCTTTTGACTATTTTTATGAAAGTTAGATTACAAGTAGACTGTGAGTTCAAAGATAGCTAGTTTTATTGTGAAGCCTCACAGAGTGAATTGAGATACTATTTGTAATATTTTTTCTTTGGATATAGTGGAACATATCGGTGTAGAATATCGGGTCCCCTGCTTGGTGTTGAAAAAGAAGACCGATGCTTAAGGCAGAATCTCTATAAATAATTGCACAAACTTCTCTTACCCTTCTCTTTTATATTTATGCAAATCTAATTATCTATTGTGATTGTAAAGTAAATTCATGCCATACCTGTTTATATCTAATAGGGGCACTATTTAAATTTCTGAAAAGCAAAGTTAAAGTTTTTGAATTAAGAGACCAATTCACCTTTGCTCTTGGTTATCTTTTGGAACTAACAATTCCTAAAGTCTTTAATTTTGCTACTATGTTTGTCACTTCAAGGACATATTCATGCATAATAAGAGACCCATCAAACTTCATGTTGGTCAAAGTACCCATTAATGCATCAGTAAGAGACTTGTCAGTAGTTTGAGAATGCTCTTCCACAAATTTAATGAATTTCTTAGCATTATTAGCTTGGGAAATAGTAGCTTTAATATTGTTTGCTACTGTCATGCTCATAAACATCAAGCTTAATTTGTTCAATCTCTCCCAAAGTTTATGGTAATGTTTTTCCTCATCACTGCTTTTGTCAGTAATAGCAATGGGTTCTTAATTTGAAGAGATAAGCCAAGATCCAAAACACTTAAGTGAAATTAAACCTGCTCATACCAATTTGAAAAATTCAATCCATTGAATATTGGAACAAATGAAGCATGAGAATAACATAATTACACATATCAAGGTCCACCTTTGGGTGATACTAAGATATATAAACATCAATCATAAAAGTTTCCATATAATTTGATATATTTGCTATCTTTGGAGATACAAATAAATCAAATAAACATACTTATCAAAGACACTTACATTATATACTATAAGAACAAAAATCATCTTTGGATGATTTATAATGTCTTACTATAAGAACAAAAATCATCTTTGGATGATTTATAATGTCTTATGATACAAACTTTTTATTTACACAAATATCTAATATGTCTCTTACAAATAAAATTCATGGGTAAATTTAAAATATATACATGTCGTGAAATTTATAAACTTAATGATTTAGCTACTTTGATGACTAGCAAATCACTAGTTATATAAATTTCATCTTTAATAATATTAAAATACAACAAAAATAATATATGACCCTACTTTATTCTTTAAATACATTCCCATGATATAAAATATCCATAAATTAATAATCTAATTTAGCAAACATAATTTAAACTACCAAATAAAACTTTTGCAATTCAATTTTAAATGATGAACTGTTAGGAATAAAAAAGTCCCATTGTCGTGTTTCCAATAAAGATCCGATGGTTAATTAATTCCATGTTGTTCGTAATGCTATGATGCAAGTGTGCTTGGTGGTTAATATATGTCATGTCGTTTCGTCGGATCACATGTGAACATAAATGTAGATAGGTAATGATTAGCCATCACCATTCATGCATATCCTTTGATGCCACCTCAAATATTCATGTGATGACCTGTTAGGAAAAAAAAAAGTCCTATTGTTGTGTTTCCAAAAAAGATATGGTGGTTAATTAATTCCACGTTGTTCGTCATGCTATGTTGCGAGTGTACTTGGTGGTTAATCTATGTCATACCATTTCGGCAGATTACATGTGAACAAACATGTAGATGGGTAACGATTAGCCATTACTGTTCATGCATGTCCTTTGATGCCAACTCAAATATTCATGCACCGCTTCAACAAATTTTAAAAACTCGAATAATGAATTGCTTTGATTCAGAAAATTTTAAATTGTAGTGACCACTTTTGTGTTGCCGGTGATCATGGTGTCCATTAATAATCATACTTTTCGGCAAATTTGAAAATGCAAATAAGAAACACTCATCTTTTAATTCTCCATCGGATGTGTTTCTTCGTCGAACCAACAATGACAATACATAAAAATCCCAAATTATGGCCGTAGAATAAAGAACGACCATCATACGGGATATGAATTTACAACCGTAATAATTTTAAATATATATTTTTGAAGAGCATCGATATACAATTTACATAAACTTTGTCCATAAAATCCTTCATCTTAGATTGAATAACGGATGGAAAGTGCATGCCTTGTCATTAATATATTTATAGCATTAGCAAATATTATTGTGGAAAATCATGCGTTCTCAAATCATTGCTTTGATACATATGTAAGACGATTTCATAGTTTATATAATATGATTATTTCATTAATATCAATTTCAAGAGTTTTGAATTTCATGATTTTCACAATGAATAAATGGATAAAATGCATACTTTTATCCATAACCATGACATTGAATTTCGATGAAAAAGTGCTTTAATTCTTTAATGGATACCTCATCCCTCCAATCCAATCTTATTTCTCCAAGAGAGGATAATTTCTCTTTCTTAACCTTTTACTTTGACATGGAGTGACTGTTAAAAATGTGAAAAGTATATTATCTTTTAGTTTTCACTTATATATGGACCATATATCTTCGTGAATTAAATTAAAAAGTCATGAGTCTTATTAATGAAAGTTACATATTGGGCCACAAATTCTAACAAATGAGGGCTAAAAAAACAAATCGAAGACTGAATAGCTAGATGCTTTCGATCGTCATCACGTTTTTTAGAATTACCCTAATGCAAATTGAAGGAAAAAATCATAAAGAACTAATCAAAATTAGGATAAAACTAATAATTAATAACAAAAGAATAAATTAAAGAAGATTTGTAATTAAGATTGTTTAGACAATAAAATGTTTTTTATGTAAAACTTGTAATTGATAAAGACCTATGCTATAAAATGAAACAAAGGTTTGGTTACATAAGTATTTGGTGAAGGATATGTGATAAGAGCTAGGCGTTTGCTCACCATGTTATGGATATACATATAAATATATATTATTTATGTGTTCAAGTCCTACGTGGCTTTACTAGATGATAAGAACATCCAGCAAATTAGTTATGCCCTTCGAGTCGAAGGTATGATCATATTGTAATTTCTCTAAATACTGTTATGGCTAGTATTCACATATTTATATAGTTATTAAGTTTTGGTTGTGTTTCAATCTCAATCCTATCTCAAATAATGATAATGCGATACATGTTATAATTATTCTAAGAATACTTTTATTATTTAAATTTATTTAACACGTGTTAAATGTTTATTAACTAGAATAGAGTGAGAATGATATTTCCAAAACAGCAAATATTTTATCGTTTATATATAATCTACTATAACACTAGAATACTTGTTTAAATCTATCCACGTGTTTATGTAGTGGACCGTATATATACGTATATGTGATCAAACCTCTTTTAACATTTTATCTTGTTATGTCACGTAAAATTATAAAATATTATAGTTTAGGGATTTCCATTACTCCCAATATTTAGAGAAAACTAGTTCAAAATAAACTTGTTTATTGCGAAATTCGGCCCTTATTAAACTTTCTTAACAATTTTTTTTTTCCTGCCAAGCGCCTATAAAACTTTCATTATTTAGGTATGTATTGCTCTGAGTTGCTCCCATTTGGTTGCCGCATCCCCTGCGTATTTCAGTTTTTAATTATAGGGGTAAAAAAGAGTAAAAGACAAAAAAAAAATTCTCTTATTGTCTTCTCTCTCCTCTGCCTGGTCGTACTGTATACTCTATTTTCTTTCTCTCTCTCTATGATATTCCATATTCTCTGGTTTGTTTCTGTTTTATATATTCCTTCACCACTCCAACTCCTTCCTTACTGTAACTTCCTATTTTCTCTCATTCCCATTATTTCATATCCTAACCACTCCACTCTATATGGCGGGTTCCTCCTCCGACATCCCTCCCGACAACCTCGCTTACCTCTTGCTTTCATCCTCACGCGCCGTCGTTCCAAGACTGCCTCCACCAACAACCACCGCCGTACGGCTCTCTCCAGAAGAAGCACGCTTGGTCATGCAAAACTTCAGCCGCGACCAACTCCTCAGCATCGTCAATGCAGCTACGCTTGGTTTCGTCGACGTCGTCGAGGCTGTCCAGTGCATTGTGGACCGAGACAGGACCAGGCGTCAGGTCTTCGTCGGCAACCTCAACCCTAAAACCACTCCCTCCACTCTCTTTTCCTTCTTCTCCTTCTATGGCCATGTTGATGAGGCCATTGTTATTTATGATAGGTTTGGTATGTTTAAATAAATTTCCACACTTCCATTTATCTTTAATATAAAAAAACCATAATTCTCCAACAGGGTTTTTTAATAACATAATAACGTTACAAACTGACAGCCAAAAAGGGGAAAATGATAAACAACTTTATACAATATGACCCAACAGGATCGTTTCAATAAATTATATATGTATATTTTTTTTACAACAAAGAAACTATATTTAAATATGATATCTCTTACTTGAAACCACGAAGTTACTAGCCATTGGCTTGTAAATTTTATGTACATACATTTGACATTATTGTACAGGATATTTTCTTGGGATTTCACTTAAAGAATATTATGCACACATATACATTTACAGTAATTTATATAGTTGAAATTATCGATGATGGATTTCTAATTTTCTCATAATAGGTTATAGCAAGAAGTTTGGGTTTGTGACCTTCAGGAATATTGGCGATGCTTTGCGTGCTATGAAGCACATGGACAAAAATCGATGGGTGTTTCATAGTAACTGAGTTCAAGAAGCCACATCAAAGTGATGTTTCAGCTGCTATTGGCATCATGAAGCGTGCGTTTGATTTGAGCAATGGGGCTGCAGGAAGAAGAACCGGTTATGAAGAAGAGAGGGAGGAGATGAGAAGGAAAATAATGAGTTACGGAGCAATCTTGATAAAGCTTTGTTTGCATTGTTCGGCCTTGTGGTTTATGTTGGCTTCTTGGTCGTGATCGTTTTGATCATGTATCCAGTCAATTATCTATTTAGTTAGCAACTCACTAGGAATGAGTAAGAAGTTCAGTTAAGGTAATATTTATTTTACAGCCTGAAGAGTTTGCGCATGGCTGGTATGTTAATGCTTAAAGTCTAGCTAGGGATGGAGCTTTTTTTTTTTTTTTTCCCTCCTTTTTTATTTTGAAGAAAGAAAAATTCTATAGTTGCATGATGGATATTGGACCGTAGATGTTCTCTTCAAGACAATGAAATATAACTGTATTTTTATTTAAACTGTTTTTGTTTATTAAAATATTCAGTTAATTTTTTTTTATGAAAGTTGGATAGTATAAAATATTATTATATAAAAAAAAACATGTAAATTTAATGTTCTAAATTATAAGAAATTTTTATAGCCAGTAGGTAAATGTAGCAATATTCTTAGAATCAGATATCACAGCAAAAGCTACCTAGAGAATTAAATATTTATACCTTTCTTTACCTAAAAATATCTATACCTATATGTATATATGATTTTTATACTTACAACAGTTTTTATATAATTAGTATTTATACAAATAAATTTATAATAAATTAAGATAATACATAAACTTAAGATTGATATCTATATATATATATATATTTTTAATGGGGCTGCATTGTCTAGATTATCCACGTCTCAGAACTAATAGAGCTCATATTTTGAGATTTTTGGGATATAAAGAGTTCTTTCAAATTTGAGGTTTATGGAAAAGATTCCAACAAATTTTTTGTAATATTTTATTATTATTTTATAAATATAAAATATTATAAAAAATAAATAAGATCTTAAAAATATAAAAAATGTATAAAAAACTAATATAAAAAACCTTATAAGTGTATTAAATTCCATGGATGAGGTACCACGTGGTATTTTCACAATCATATAAAAACATATTGGGTGCGGCATTTGACATGTTAAATGTACGTTTGCTGGCAGGTGTTTTCGTCAATTCCTTCAGAAAATGTTGGCCGTAAAATGTTTGGCACTGTTCTGTCTAGTACGAGGATGCGTGGCTGAATTGCTGTATTTGGGATGATTTGACAGTGTTATTCAAGCCTGAAGGTGATAAATGAATATTAAAACATGAAATAATAATAATAATAATAGACCCTGAACGAACCTTTCCTCAAATTCAATAGATGATAAAAGGGTTGTTATTTTCAATTTTTTATCATCAGCTGTAGGATTATACACTTTGTCTGACTTCAATTGAAATATGAAAAAAAAGGCAAATGGATTGGATATTGTTATTTTCTTTTTCTTTCCTTAGGTTTTTTTTCCTCAAATTTTCTGCTTTAGGGGTATAATACACAGATATGTGAAGTATAAAAACTAAGAACACACATCCACCTAAAGTGCTAGTATAAAAAATTTAAGTATTAAAGTATAATTTGTTCAATAATAAATAACTTCTCTTTATCTATAAAAAAATTTTAGAAAATTGAAAATATATTGGTTCAACTTTGATCTGGGTATGATTATATTCTAAAACTGTAATTATTTTTAATACTCTCTAAACTCTTATATACTGGCAGTAGTACAAGAGTTTTATTTTTTTTATTAAAGAAAAGATGTTTAAGGTCAAATATTTAAAGATAATAAAGTATATTTTAATAGTTTGAAGAAAGTCTCCATATTGAAATCAAATTTCAGAAAGGTTATTTGCAATCAGGTAGTCATTCCTCTAATTCTAGTCTTTTCAACAGTATTTAAATCTTAAATCGCAATCATTCTTTCCCTCGGTAATAGTGACCAATCCATCTTTTCTCAAATTTCATCAGTTCCAAGTTAGGATAGATGGATGATCAATCATTGGGTTTTTTTTAGCTTATTTTAAACTAAGAAAAAATAAGAATCCCTTATTACGAAAAAAAAAAAAAAAAAAAAAACTAAGCGTTAAAAAGAATCACTTATTTACTAATGAAACTAATTCTAAACTGATAAAACAATATGATCATTCTCCTTAATCCTCAATCAAACCAGATCATAAAAATATAAATTTATGATGGTGAAAGTACATATGTTATATTGACGAATCGATGACGGTGTGAATAATAGAAAATGTCAAATCTTAGACTAGCTAATGAGAAACACTAATGGCGTCTCTATGAGGGATCATAGGGTTTGCTGATGAGGAATATAATAGAATTAGAGGCATTGGAAATATCAATGGAATCATTAATTCCATTCCATTAGTGTATTTACTTGTGTCAGAGTTGTTGATTTGAAAAATAGCATCTTTAAGTTCTTAAATTGCATCCAAAATGGGAATGAAAGCAAGATCTAAAATCACCATTTCGTTTCGAATCATTTCCATGTACCCAATGAAACATAAGGGTTATTTGATTTTTTTGGACAAAGAAAAAAATCGTTTAAGGTTTCAGTCTTGTAGTTTGTGAAATGATAGTATGCCCATGGGGGCAATTCGCAGGCGTAAAAATGTTCGTGCTAAAGAGCGGTGGTAGGTGTGGGGGATATCACCGGAGGTAAGGGTGTCGGCTTGGGATGGGTCGTCGAAGTGGAGGAGGTTAGCGAAGAAGCGAACCATTGATATTTCTGATTTTTCTCTTGTCCAATTAATACATTCAATATGGTTTCCTTTGATCAAATAACAAGGATAAAATCAATTCACCCGTGTCATTGGGGATGCAAGCAAGTTGGATTGGCTTGATTTTAATAAACTGATAAAATATATTCTTACTGGTTTTGAAATGGATTTTAGAAGAAATCTTGGATCTAATAGCTATAAATCTCTAAATAAATCTAATATTGATAGAAAACTCTGAAATTGGTAAAGACTCTAACTATATCCTAACATTCTATCTATATTATTATGTGTTTTTCTTTTTTAATTTCATTCAAACCTTTAATAAATTGTCCGAGCGATTATTCTAATTTGTAATTAGTTCTAATGGTAAATTTAGCATGTGAGAATTGATCAAAATGAAATTCTATTTTGGATTTGATTTCTTTTTCCATATTTGAAAGTGTAATAAAAGTTGAAATTGTTGACTCAATTGATTGTTTTGAGAAGACAAATTTGCGATTCCATGCCACTTTATATTAATACCTGTTTCTTTAATTACTTTTTTGTCTTGTCTATTTCATTTTAATCCTTCTATATCGATCATTTTTATTTTGAACTATTCTTGTGTATTAAATATAAGTTAATTCACATTGTCTTGATGTTCAAATTATTTAATTGCTAAGAATATTTCCTTTTTTTACATGAAAGATATAATATTTTAAGTAAGTTTAATGCAATTGCATTAGTTTATCCTGTGGGTTTCATAAACATGGTAGAATTATCAAGTGAGCTGTACATGGGTTTTAAAAACTTTATGGAATTTGAGATTAATTTTAGAATATTTAATCAATATCAAGACGTGTTTGGAATTTATAAAATTCGACCGAACTTGACCCAAATTGCATCTCCAATTTCATTTTCATGTGTAAATATAATTAGCATAATGGAAGAATTTGCTTTTATCTACTTTAAGTACTTTTCTACTTATATATTTTTTTGAAATAAAACAATGAATAAATTGACAATACACCCGGCAGAGAGAGAGAGAGATGATGAATAAGATCCCGATAAAAGTAACACCCTTGTCGAATTAATTTTTAATTATAGTTGGGCCATATCTTACACCAGAGTTGCTATTATTTTTGGCATACAAAAGAGGGCAAAAAGGGGGGGAAATGGTGATTAATGGTTTTTGGATTTTACATCAAATAGAGAAGAACAATATCCGCAGAATTTGATAGCTTGAAGGATAGGAAAATAGGGTTGTACAGATAAGGAAATTTTAGTAATTTGCAACCCTGTAGGCTGCAGTGCACTGTGCTTAAGTACTATTCGAAAGTAAAAGAAATAAAAAAAAAGTTAGAGAGAAGATGTTATAATATTAGAAAAACAAAGAAGCTATTTAGAACATGGAGAAACATGCTAAATATATTTACTTGGAGGCGCGAATGTATAATGTGTTCAAAACTTCAATATAGATATACATCCCTTGATTAAAAGGAATGAAATTTACATTATAACTTTATTATTTAAAAATAGTTATTCTTTCTTTTGCTTTATAAAAAAATTTTACATACGAAATAACGTATTATATGTAATATAAAATAGATAAAAAATTTCTTTTTATTTCCCTTTAATAAACGAGTTACTATTTGCAATTAGTGTGTAGTATAGTGGCATCACCCATAATACTCGAGTGAAAAGTACTAGTTCGAATTTTCCTTTTTTATTATAATGTATTTGTTAAATATACTAATAATATGCTAGTCGTACTCGATTTTCTTTATTAAAGAACTTCATATTTATCTATAAAAACAGCAGAAGTGATCTCGTCCATCGTGTAGCGGAGAGTCGACACGAGGAGCGAAGCCTCAGGAAAAATCCTTAAGACTTACTGAGGTGAAAAGATCCGTTAGGCCCACAAGCGAATCCCACCAAGACGCTACCATACCAAACTCTAATTTGAATTTGATTTAAATTTTTAAAATCCGAATTTAACTGAGTTCAAGTTTTTAAATACGAGTTTAATTTAAAATAAAATTATATAATCTTAAGTTTAACTCAATTAAATTTATTTAAATTTGATATATTAAAAAATATATTTAATTTTTTTATTAAAATAATATTAATTTATAAACTCGATTCAAATTTGATTAACATTTATGCTTAACTTAAACTTGATAGAGTTGAATTATGCTCGCAAACTAATCAAGTTAAACATATAAATTTCAATTTTGGCTTGACAAACCATTTGGATAGCTCGAATTTGAGTTTGATTAGACTATTCTTGAATCAAATTCGAGTATATATTGAACCGAACTCTAATAGTCTGTGAATCGATTTCATTTATTTACACCTGTGAGATACACTGCCATCGTTCTAGGAAATATCAAAAACAAAATCACACTATTTTTCTTTTTTTGGGGCAAAAAATACATCCATGAGGAGAAAATGTATCTAGTTAAAAAGGAGAAAAAAGAGAGAAAATTAACCGGCATAAGTTGTTTTCGACGTACTTTACAACCTGAAAATGGATACTCTCGATTTATTTTAGTTCAAATTCTATAAATTTAATTTCCTAAAATATTACCATGTATGATTAATAGTTGAAATTATAAATAAAAAATGAAAATACAATAATATTATAAATATTTAAAATTTTCGATAATTTTAACCATTAATTATTAATTAAGACAAATTGAGATATTAGTAAATAGAGTTGATCCATTTTAGTTCAGTTTGTGATCCATTATGTTTGGCCTATAATGTGGGAATATTGCTCAAGTAAGCTCAACATTTTTCAAGGTAGCGGCATCCGGCATGGATCCGAAAGTGCTGTGCAGAAGATGGGCATGGAATGTGAGCTCTTATGCCTAAAAAAAAATAAAAAATAAAAAATAAAATAAAATAACCATGAAAAATCATTTTTTTTATTAACATTAGAATTTTTTGAACCAATAAATTATTCATGTAATTTCAAGGGTGATTGGCTATAAAGTGGGTAGAGTATAAAGCTTTATCCATTCTTTATCGTATAAGGTACATGCTACTAAATTTCGAAGAGAAAATTACTTGTGTTACCTATTTGTGAAAAAAAAATTTGCACAAATATTAGTTAGACAAAAATAATTACATAAATTCCATCTCGATATCATATTTTAAAGATATAATATTTAAGTTCATAAGAGCACCACATGTTCAAAATGCACACTTATATAAAGAGTAAATTACACAGGCATGTCACGGTGTTTGGAGAAAAGTTCATTTTAAGTCACATAATTTCGAAATGTTCAAAAGAGATTACAACATTTAGTGAGTAAATTTATTTTAGGTTACAATATTTTTTACTAGTTCAAAAAGATGTCACAACGTTTATGAAAATAGGTTAATTAAGGTTATTATTGGCATGTATCAACATAAGAAATATTTAATTAAAACTCAAAAAACCCTTCTTTTAAGGCCTCATTGATATGTATCAATAGGAAAAATATTTAATTAAATCTCGGAAGACACTTTTCGAAATGTTTTGACCTCTTTTGAACTTTTCGAAATGTTGTGACAAAAAATGAACTTAACTCCAAACGTTGTGATCTTTCGGTTAATTTACCCCTTATATACATTATACAATGTGTATCACATATTCAAAATATGATACTAATGTGTATCATATGTATAAAATGTGATATCTATTGCAATTTGCATATGTGATACCCTTGCAAGATTACTTTTTATATGTTGTTATATCGCATCTACAAAATAATATACTCATATAAAATATGGAATCTGATAAGTCATTTATACTCTATTCAAATCTAATGAATTCATGCTTGATTTAATCCATTATTCGAGAAATTCCTATAAATTTGTGCTATTATTGTTTAATTGTTGTTTTTAAGCTCTTAAGATTTGATTTAGAATTAGAGCAAAATAACATAGACATTCAAAGACAGAATTCAACCACGCCTCCAAGGAATGAATCGAGGGCAAGAATATAAAGCAAAACTCTAGACCACACCTTAGGTTGTGCCTATGGTTTCTGACCACGATACAAGCTAAGATAATCTGCGCTTTACATCATTTGGACATAACGTTCACCACGCCAACATTTGAGGCCATGATCCTACCAGCAAAAAGTCACTTTCTCATGTGCATGTGAAGCTTCGTACAAGGTTGTTATAAAGAATCTGCTACATCAACGAATAAAATCATCACATTTATATGTCTGATGCATATAAATAAATGTGTACAAGCATTATAATGGCATTGTACCATATATAACAAATTTTTTACAATAAAGTAGGTGTAAATATTAAAGAGATAATTGCTAGTAAGAGAAAGTGCTCTTTTGCTAGGAATTAGAATTTTTTTGGGAAATCTAAATTAATTCGACGTTTGTTTCTATAAGACTTTGTGCTTAATAGATAATATTTTTCTTTGCTTTAATATTGTTTCACCTACATTTGTTTTAATATTCATATCCATGGAGAAATAATTGTTTTATCTTAGGGTTTGTAAATATAAGACCTAATTCATGTGGTTTCAATGTATTTTAATTGAATATTGTTTGGGTACTTATAATTAGTAACTTGAACTTTAATTCGTGAGTTTATGTATTTGTATCATGTAAATTTATGTTTGATTTCAACTGAATAGATTGAGAAATCGTTCTTTTGAATAAATCTAGGCTGTCAATTGAGTTGCTTATGAACACCTAGAGATAAGGGTAATAAAACTTTATGTCACTTGATTTTCATTAAAATGGGTTTTAATCAATGGACTCTTGATATTTATGCAGATCTAGGTTGCTAATAGCTTGTGAAGTGATTCTGGTGATTTAATCTAGATTTTGAGTTCTTGATAATCGAGAAAGGCATTAACTTACCTTAGTGAGCCTAATAGCACAAGTATACTCAACCATGACTTACTGAGTTTGTTAATAAATCACATGATGGTAACTTAGTAAAGCAAATCTTAAGTTTAATCCTGCATTAACAAACTTATCATATAAAGTTTTCCTAAAAAGCGTGTATAAAAGTAGAATTAACCTTAGCTTAGTTTGTAATTTTCTTTATATTATGCTTTGTTGAATTTTCTTTGACTAGGTAATAGATCATAAGTGAGTTTGATAGATGCTAACAATCCCTAAAGAATATGAACTAATATTTTCTATACTACTTTGATAGATGCGCTTACCTACATGGTAGTTGTGTGACCAAAGTTCAATAGAACATATTAACAATTTTTATAAATTTTCGAAAGCTTTTCTTCGTGTTTTACACATAGAACTAACACAAACCAGTATCACATTTTCAAGATACGATATAGCATTAGTATTTTAGGTATTTTTTTATATGATTTATATTTATATTTTTTTTTTTTGTAAAAAAAGTGATATACATATGATTCATCCAAATTTTGTATCTGAAATCTACCCTATAACACCTTATTTCCTATGAAAACTAGAGGATACAGGGTACCTTATAAAAACCTATAATGTCATGTTTGGTGTGTCGGAATTACTAGAATGGAATAGATTGAAATCAAAGAAATAGAATAAAATGGGATTACTATATAATAAGATTTATCAAAAATACCCCTCCCAATAAATATATATAATAAACATGTGTAGCATAAAAAGGTCAATAAAACAATAACCATTAATTGAGGTGGAATGGAATTGCAATTCTACCTTCTCAAAGACAAAATCAAATCCCTTCTAAAAGCTAGAATCGTTGATTCTAAAGAATTACGATTCTAGTTTCTAAATACATTTCTAAACATTGGAAAAGGAATGGAACCCGGAATCACTATTCCATTCCGAATCCATGAATTTTTTCTTTAGAACCTATAAATTTTTTCATTTCAGATAATAAGAAAAATGGGCTTACATGTGTATGTGTGTATATTTGCTACACATAACCTATAAAAGAAGAATGATACCATTCATAAAATAACAAATAGAGAATACAAATTAAATTTTAATGAAAAAATAAAATATATATAATTAAAGAGTAAATTTGTGAATGTACCTAGTAAAATAAAAAGATACAAATCAATAATATGAAAGGATGGGAAAAAAAGGAGCTTTAGGTAGGGTAATACTTTATTCAAGAGAATTATCATTTTATTTCTTATTTATTAATATTTTTTTTATAATTTTTAATATAGTTCATACTAGATAGCTTAGAACCTATGTCATTTATATATTAGATACAATTTTTTTTTTTGGGTCAAAGAGTACAAATTTTAGATGGGTAGAGGGAATGAAGACCTTATACCTATACCTACATTATGAGAGTAAGATTAGGAAATTTGTACTTGTACTCTATCTTGTGAAGCTTCAAGTAAGGTATGGATGGGTATTGGTTACTACCCGTTCATTCCTTAAAATATTTAAAGAAAAAAAGCCCTAAAATTGAAGACACGTGAAAAGGAAAATTTGAACATTATCCTATATAATATGCTAAAAAATAAAACTACAACAACTTTGACACCCCGATAGTTGTTGAAAAGGGAAAAGGTGTAGCTTCTAAACTAAAAAGCAAAAATTGTTGCACAACCTTGGAAAACATGTCATTATACCAAACTCAGTGCATCCATTAAAGAAATTATTATCTATAATAAAAACACAATATTTGTAGTAATCGAGCTATTATTACACATTTCTCAAAAGTTGATGCATAAAACATATTATATAATATACAATTATAGCTAATAGCTTTGTAATCTAATTGAATCATCGCTACAGCTATAAATGAGTCGAGCTGAACCAAGCTAGAATTTGAAAGGCAAGGGCTTGGCTCATTTAACAAATTAATGGGTCAAGCTGAGTTGGGCTTTTAACAAGCATGAAATGTACAGGCACAAGCTTATCACGATTCATGAGCCTAAACTTGACTTGTTTAGTTAAAATAATTATATATAACATTATATAAACATAAATTAACAATATTATTTAATATAATATCATACTAATATATCATATGAGTCCTTAATGAGACTCTTTGCGAGCCAGCTCACAAGCTTGAAGAAAAGCCCAAGTTCAACTCGTTTAACAAAACAAGCATGATTTCAAGATCAAGTTTAGCTCTTTTGATTGCAAGTAGCTCGGTTTGTTTGCAGTCCCAATCACCTCTAGTTTCTCCATTATAATGGAAAAAAATTTTCAAAAAAAGGGAAAAATGTTCCGATTGCAATTAGTCATTTCCTCTTTCCATGAAACTCCCTTCGCTATTAATGTTGAAATGATCCAGACAGCGATCATAAGAAATAAAAAATCGAATTACGTTGATGGAAGCTAATTAAAGTCATATATGAATTTGAACGACTAATTTTTTTTAATTTCCAAATTTAACTTAAACCAAGAACCAAAACTTTGAAAATTCAAAAACAATTTAAATATGAAATAAAAGTAATGTAGAATTTAATAATAGTTCTCTAAATGAAAAGTTTTACAAGAAGAATCAAAACAATGTCATTAGGAGCTTTTATTTGCAAATTTATGATTTTAGCCCAAACTAGGAACTTACGTGAACTAAAAATTCAAAATTGTAAATATATTAGACTTATTTGAGATATTTAAATCATTATTAACCAAAGAGGTTAATTAAAAACCCTAAATTGTTAAATACTAATTAAGGTTGTTACACACATGATTTAGATGCTCAAGATCATCCCACGCGGTAGAATCTGTAAGGAGATCTTTTTTTTCTTTTCTAAATCCCTAGAACCCCTACTTTACTTGCCCCATATAAATGATCTTTTCATTTTCCGCCTTTTCCCTTTAAGGATGCTTACTAACACCTTAAGGTGAGATATTCTAAAACCTTACCTCATTTTAATGTTAGTTAAACTAGATTAAAGAAGGATTAACATTAACCAACTAAGATTAACCCTTACGATTAGAAATATGGACATGAATGTGTGCTAGAAGGAGAAGATGGATCATAACCTTTACCAAATTCACAATAAGGCAAGTCTTAGATTTTAAGAGTTGAAATGTGAGTTTCTTAGCATATTAACGACGAAAACTAACTTAAACTTGCTTATACATGTTTAGGTAGCATGAAACCAAGCTTTGAAGTGATTTTGGAGTCTTGAAGCCTCTTCCTAGCTGCAACTAGATTCGAACTACATCCTAGTAAAGGTAAGACTTAGAAAAACACTCTTGATGTTAGGATGTTATAAAAGTAGGAAGATAAGATTGAACCAAATGTGGAAGTGCAAAAATAACATGTTGGATTAGAGTTTTGTCAATATTTTAGATGAATACAAACTATTAAAATTTGGTTAAACAAGTGTTCAAGAAAAAGGAAGATGTCATAGGCGAGGTCTATACATAAACATGATCACCTAACCTCTTTGAAGCCTCAAAAGTTGCCTTAAAATCCCTTTTCATCAAAAAGATCAAGTTTAAGTTTGAAACATTGAAAATCCAAAAGAACATGGTCAATGCATTGGCTTGTGGATCAAACCATGTAACCCTCCGACCCAAAAAAACATGGAAAAAAAGCCTTAGATTTCCAGAAAAGCATAGCCAATACACAAGGTCGTATACCTGGCCGTATATATACTTAAAAGAATCAAGTATTCCGAAAAGAACACGACAAGCAAGTGAGGTCGTGTACTCGCCCGTGTTCCTCACTGATCTCAAAACTTGAAGGAATCGAGTTTTTCTAAAAGAACACGACAAGTACACGAGGTCTTGTATCTGTCCTTATTCCTCTATGACCTTAGAACTCGAAGGGGTCGAGTTTATCAAAAAAGTACGAGCATATGCACGACTCATGTTAATGCCAATGTTCCTCTTTGTTCTTAAAATCAATCTTTTTCTAGAAAAACACGGGGAAATATACGGTCTTGTGTATCATCCAATATACCTCTTTGATCTCAAATCTAAGGGGGTCCACGACCAATACACAGCTAAAGTATCTACTAGTGTAAAGGAACATGGCTTAATACATGTTTCGTATACCTTTTCCAACCTCTTTTGCCTTCGTCAATCTTTATCCAAATCATATGAAACTTAACCCGGTTCTTTCCTTGGTCTTAAAAGAAACCTTTCAACATGATCTTATGTAAGTATAGTTAGACCAAAGTGATCTAGATGTAATAACCAATACAATGGATTAAAGGTAATTAAACTTGGATTAATTTCCAACTTGAATTATGAACAGTTATTGGATATCTAGTCTAGAAAGGGATAGCAAGCTCAAACCAACCAATAAATACGCAGTAAGAGACCTTATATAGAGCATAACAATGGACCATACTCATTGGTAGCAACCTGTGAGGAGATAACCCGGATGAGACTGTTTTTTTCTTTTCTCTTTTGGTAAGTTTTAGGGACTTATCAAACCCCTCTCTTTGATGCGTGATCTACTGAGGGAACTCTATCCCCTTTTATTTGGTGGGAGTCATGGATACTTTTGTGCATGTCAGTGTTTCTAGAACACCGAATGCCTTATTTGTGTACCCTAAGTTAAATGTGCTAAATCATGATTGTTGTATTAGACTATAAGCGTGTGATATGCATGCGTGTGTGCTTGTTTTACTGTGTACTGGGCTTCGCAGCTCATTTTATTAGCCTTTCAGGACTTACTGATGATTCAATGAAAGTGAGAGCTACGTGAGATAGGTGATAAGATGTTGTTAAACAAGATATAGATCTTATGAGTTTACTTGAAGGAATCTTGTTGTAATCGTATTGTATTATGAACTTGGATAACTGAAACTAATTATTTAACATATATCTTTATTTTGATTTTCTTATGTACTGTCAAGTCCAAAATTTTTCTAATCAAATTGTACCCATTTGATGGGCCTTATGAGAAATATTTATAAATGAGTATTTAGAGAAATTTATTTTTCAAACAGGAGTAATTTTATATGTTTTGACAAACTTGAAGACACTCTGTTGGAATTTTTATAAATTAATAATGATTTCTCGAATTAAAACTTAGTTAGAAACCTACTCAATAACGGAATGCCTTATACATCTCACTTAAAGATTATATGTGTGGTGTAACTATCATGCCATATGCACTCGGGGTAGGGCCATTAGAAACATATTTCTTTATGTGTATATATATAAGAAAAGGGGGGACGAAACTCAAAGAAAAAAAAAACTAACAAATAATGGCATGAGGGAAAGAAACACCCTTCGAATCCTCAACAAAATATGAAAAACCATAGCTGGAGCATAGAGGGGGATCAACAATAGAGAGGCCTTGGGTTAATTGATAAGCATAGGCAGCAAGGGTGTCAGCAACCCTATTACCCTCTCTGTAAGTGTACACCAACCTTAACTCTAAATCTCTATGAAGCAGCATCTTTGTATCATACACTAAGGAGAAGACAACATTCACATTATAAACATTACTTTGCACTAGATTAACCACCACCTGGTTGTCCAACTCCATACCACCCTCTTGAAGCCATTTTGCTAACAAATATTCAACCCTTGATATAACTCCCAAAGCTCAGCTAACAAAGTCTACCTAGGGCCAAAATTGAAGTAGAAACCTATAATCTAAACACCATTTTGGAGCTATAGAAAGAAGCTAGTCATCCGTAAAGAACAAGTGTAAAATATTGGGAGAATTTTGAGCTACTCACAAAGGCTTCCAATGACCACTAGCAACCTCATTATTTATCAAATGACCTAATCTCTCGGTACATAAAACATAAATACATAGAGAGACTCGATCTCCTTGCCAAGTTTCTCTTTACGAATTAAAGGCTTCGAATAAAACCCCATTCGACATCACTTTAATCATAGGAGTAGTAATGTACATCATCAAAAGATTCTTCAAATGATTCGGTAGACTAATAAGTTTAAGAGTCTCATCGATAAAGTCCCAATTAAGTATATCATAAGCTTTTTCCAAATCCACTTTAATTTCGATCCATCCCAAGGCTCCCTTTTTATTAAGCTTAGAATGTATAGCTTCTTGGGCAATGACAATATCATCTGAAGTGTGCCTTCACGTGATTAAGTCGGGTTACATAGGCTCAACAAGCTTACTCGTAACATTCTTCTCTCTATTAGAAATAATTTTAGTAATAAGTTTGTATCTAACATTATGCAAACTTATTGGTTAAAATTGACCAGTGAGCTTCTCAGGATTGTCACACTTAGGCATGAAGACAATGCTAGTGTCATAACTTAGATTTGAAAAAGACTTTGACCATATTCAGACAATTCCCCCAACAATGCTCCATCAAGATTGATAAAAAATAGCATGATACCCATCTAGACCAAGCGACTTCAACAACATCATGTCAAATAACGCATTCCTAATCTCTACATTGTTCACTTTTTGATCAAGTTGATCATAATCTACATTAGAGAGGTGTGGAAACCCAGAAAATGATTGGAAAGATGGCTTTCCAAAACTAGATTCCTTTGTATAAGGATTTTTGAAAAAAACATAGCCTCGTTCTTCAAATTGTCTTTATTTGTCACCCATTCATCATTAATCTTAAGCATAACTACGACTAATCTCTTTCTTTGGGATTTAGCACACCTACTATAAGCCTTTTAATTTCTCTGTATTCTTTTATGGGAACTCTAGAGCTAATACCAAAAAGAACTCTAAATTCTAAAACCAACCTAAGGTAAAATCAAACCCTAAAGAAAACGAATACCTTCAAGGATGAAACAAATCCGATAATCATTTAACTCGGAAACCTTCACTAAATAATTCATCCATATGATCTCTAACACGCAAATCGATGCAACATATCTAGTAATAATCGATAATAAAATAATAAGAAATAATTTCTTAAATATAGTATTAGTTTATCGAGTCAAAGTTTGATCAGTTAAACCAAACCATTTATGTACCCAGTTGCTAGCACATAGACCGAGATGACATTACCGGATAACAGTTAATAATAAAATTGTAAACACCTAGATGTTACGGTCGACTTGTAAATAGAACCTTAGAGTTAAAATTGGAACCAAAGCTCTGAGTCAAACCAAGTCAACTTTGAACCCTAAAAACTCTAAACTCGATCAGACCAGCTTTTAAAACCCTAAAATATGGAATAAATTATAAAAATAATATAAACTCGAATTATGAATCGAATATATAGTATAAGTCTTAAAATGATTAGATATGGCAAAATTTCTATCGTTTCAAGCATGCACGAGATCAGTTTCCTTATCTAGACACCAATACACAAAATAAGGGGAAATATGTTGATAGACAATTTATACTAGAAATATATGGAGATATTCATAAAATATCAAATACAATTTTATCAGCTTATAAAACATCAATTCTAGCTTTTATGCACATATTTTTATCTCTACTAGTAGTTTAATTATCTTGTTTACTATTTATTACTATTCATCTTACTCTACTTTTTTTTTTTTACAACTATTTTTACAACTCTTACACTACTCATAACTTTTCTGACATACATCTAATATATTCTACCATACACTTTATGTAAACCCTTAGGTTTTATATTAAGTTTATACTTAAACCCTAGAATTAGAGGTCAACAGGAAATCCTAAAAGTCAACAAAAACTATAATAAACCCTAGTATTTAGATCTGATGATCTCACGCTCTTAATCCTAGAACAATAAAATTGAGATAATCATGGAATATGGTTTTTAATAATATAAGAAAGTATAAAAAGATCAGATTTGTCAAAATTTAATTCGTTCTGAACCCGAATGGGAACGGTTCTCAAAAAACATGTCTCAAGTTTGAAATAGTAAAAATATTTCGATAACACCATTAGGCTCGCAATAATATAAGGATTTCAAAATATTAGTTTTATAATTTTTCCATAATTAAAAATATTAGATATCACACTTTTAAGTATATTTTTTTTACTACCGATATTAATTTGTCTTATCTACTATTCATGTCAGTATTCTCTACTATTCATATCACTATTCATTACTATTCACCTATCTCTACTTTTTCTTACTGTATATTCTTACTACATATACACCTATTTCTTAAATTTTTCATTTTCAATAAAACTTTAATCACTCACATCTCACACCTTAATAATTTTTTATTACAAAATAAATAAATCCCCTCCTCAACCCCCGTCCCCATGGCCCGCACAACACGCACACATACCTATCTAATTTTTTTTTTTCATTTTATTCTATTGCATCTAATTTCTCTCCACAAAACTCTATAAATACCTCATTTCCCTCCATTTCTTTTGCACGCTTCATTTCCTTTCCAAAACTCTCCCAAAATATCACCACAAAATTCCTCTCCACAAACTCTTTTCAACTTTTTCTTCTTCTTCTTCTAACCAATAGGTAAAAGTCCTAATACCTTTTTTATATTCATTTAACTTAACATGACCATAATGTGTGTTTTCTAAGACTCCTAAGAGTTAAGAAAGCAACAATATGTTTATGTTTTATCCTTATTCATACTTGAATTTTTATGTTGTTATATTATTGTTAAATGATTTCTATATTCATGTAATTTAGCATGATCATAGTGTGTTTTTTCTTAGACTGATGAGAGTTAATAAAGTAATAATATATTCATATTTTGTTTTTGTTTATATATAATTTATTTATGATGTTGTTATATTATTATGCTTTTTCTTTTTTTTTTCCTTTTCTTTTTTGGACTAGTCTTCTCTTAGTTCTAGGATATCTTGATGAAGCTAAGGCTCCCAATACTTAACCTTATTATTTTGATTATTTGCTCCTTATATATCTCTTCCTATCTTATTATATGTTATTACTATCTTCTCATGACTATATAATCATATTTATGCATGGTTAAGATGTTGTTGTCTTAATAAAAATAAAAATGGGTTTTTCTTTAATATAGAAAACAAGAGTGAACTCACTATAAAACGAATTTTCGTCACCTAGCAAATATTTCCCATCAAAGATTTAGAAAATTGTTCTTACTAAATTATTTTCAAAATTTTGTACAAATTCATCATGAAATTCCAAAGTGTCAATAAAGAGGATTTCTTTAAAAATCTAACTAAGTGGAGATGCACTTTCTTTTCAAAATGATAACATGAAAATTTTGGGTTAAAACTTTAATGTTGATAACGCTTTGCTATGCAAATTTTTCATATGACCAAAGAAAGTAAGCTTTAGAAATGATAAACTTATTTGCTAAGATATATTTATAACATAACTCAAAACCTTAGAGATAATCAACAACTTGAGAGAAAACTTTTGGAAACTTCATTTTCAACCACTAAAAATAAAAATTGGTAGATATCTTATAGAAGTTTAATTTGAAATTAATTTATCTTTGAAAAAGTTAGGAACTGAAATCATAATAGGAAAACACTCACTTATAATGATCTAAGAATTTTTTGTTTTCCTTTCAACAACTTAGAGGGAAATTTTCAAAGTTTTTATCTTCTAAACTCTTAAAGACAAATTGTTTTATGAAAAATCAAAGTTGAAACAACACCACTAAAATCATGCATATGATATGAGTCTATATATATATATATATATGTATATATATTCAAGGGATTTTTCAACCATACAAATGTCTATATGTTTGTTTAAAAATTTTGGATAAGAAATGTTTAGAAAATTGTTTTGTTAAGGGCTGGAAATTCACGGTGACTCTGTACCAAACCATTTCAGGACCCAAATGCTTTTATGATAAAAATAACCTTGGAAATAGATAGATCTTTTCGAGTGGGTAGAAGACGACATATAATATGCGAAATTCCGAGTTAAAATGAGCAAGTTATTGCCATTTTACCGCAATTAGAAGATAGAGTTAGAAAATTTAAATAGAATTTTTATTAAATACTCATTTCAGGTATTTCTTTGGCTTAGGAATCGAGGAGGACAAGACATTCTATCCTGAAGACTACTTTGACTAGGGGAGCTATCATCAAGTCATGGCCGAGTGAGTTTACTTCCCTAAATTTTTTATACTCATGTTTGTGCTTATAGTTTAGTGGCACTAGAAATAGGAAAAAGATAAAATGGAAAAGTACATGTGATTTAAAATGCTTGGGGAATCTATGTTAAGCATATCGAGTCTTGAAATGTTTATAATAAATTGTATGTTTTACTATCTTGTTAGAGTGTTTTAAAATTATATGATCACCCTCAAAATAATGTAACTAAATGCTAGAATCTTAATAAAATTGAATTATGCACTTCACAAATAGAGTCACATTGTATTCGCTATTATACATTTGGTGGGACAAGTGTATGATAGTGGTGGTTGGCATAACCGGTAGTAGTTGCATATGATGAGTAGTAACCGATAAGATCTATATGTTTTTTATGGCGAATAGTAGCCGGTAAGAACTATATATTCATTGTTGGCTATAATTAGCCGGTATACCCAACTCCGAATGAAGTGCATAATCCATTCAACATATGGTTCCCAGAAAACCATATGTCTTATTTGCTCATGTGTTTGTTGCATCTCACTTGCTTGAATAATTAAACTTGTTTGATATCTTTTGTTCCGAGCATGGTAAACCGGGATTGTTCTCACTAAGCTAATAATGTTTATACCCTTATAGATTTTTGTATGCATAGGAGGATTTGCTTTTGTACCCACGATCTTCATTTATCCGTGTAAGTCATATTTGTCGAGCTTTTGGGGGAAATCCAATCATGGACCTAGATCAGACTTCCTTTAAAATCTTTTGGTGAAGTTATTTAAGTTTTATTGTAAAAAACTTAGTATTTATGATTCAATCCTTAGAAGATATTTAGCGGGGGGTGCGCTTAAGGCTTTTGTAATGAACTTACAAATTATATTATATAGGTTAATATTTATCTAGATTCTTGTATGCTTTATATTACTTACTCAAACTACACTTCCCTCGGCGTCTTCTATTACCATGTTGTACCCCTTACATATGATATCGAGACTTTCACGTAACTAAGGTAGTCATTCTTAAGTCTTAATATTGTATGTGGCGGACTGCTATATTTAGGGTACCTTTTGGAGTTACCCCAAGGTTGCTATCGGCTTAAAGGAAGTTGACCCATAACCTAAAAGGCTTTGTCTAAGGCTTAGAGAAGTTAGCCCTAGCTTGGAAGTTTATAACCAATGCTGTAATATATAAAAGGAGTCATATATGCTACGTAGGGTTTTGATTTATATATAATTAGAAAGACATTGAAATGATATAATTGAAGTATTTTTTTTTTTTTAAGTTTGGTGGTTTTAATGGTTAAAATAAAAGCTTAGTAGTTAGTATGGTAATTTTGAAAGTGATGCGCTCAAACGGATCGTATCAAACTTTAAAATTTATAAACCTAGAATTAATCCTACGATCGAGCAAAGACAAGTATACCTAATCAAAATAGTATATGATTAAAATCAGGCATCGTCCTCAGGAATCTAAGAAACAATTACTAGTGTTACCCTTTCTTCACTATTTAGTCTAGTTCTTAAATTGATATGTATTATCATCAACTACTAATTAACTAATTAAATTAACCGTAAGATCCTTATGAAAGCTTTTAAGAATTATAATCAATCACAAGATATGCAACATACCCCTCATCTTGTTCCACTCTAAACCCTAACTTTTCATATAAAGATATATTGATTAATAACTCATTCACAGCTTGCACTGCATGAACTTTCTATTAAACTAATTACTCCATCGAGTTAATCAATTTCTAATCTTGCATGAATTAATAGAAACCTCTTCCTAACTAATATCAATACAAGATTGCATTAAAGATCTTAGTTCATAAACAAAGATTAAATCTTTATTGCAGCAAATCAAAGTTTCTCTATCTCTAGATGAAACATGTGACTTTCCTATTCATAAAGATCTAACTTACTAGATAAAACCTCTTTCATCTGATAAGAATCATGCATGTAATTAACTTTGCGCATAAATCAATCACAAAACAATAAAACATGAATAGATGTAAAAGTATAAACTTCTCATTAATCAAGGCAATTCAATTCATATTGGGTTTAGGGTTTCACAAGATTTAGGGTTAGGAATCTACTCCTCCATGGAGTTTACAAGAAAAACACAATATCTAGAGAAGTAGAATAGAAACATGATGTAGAAATACAACCCTTAAATAATCTTGTGATAATCTATGATGTTCAAGCAATCTTTTCCTTCCAAGTGCGTCTTTTCTCTCCTAAGGTTCCCAATGTACGGCCCAAGATCCCCAAATAAATCAACAAGGCGGCTATTTATAGTATAGGGAAAAGTTATGTGTGCATAAGGAGTTTACACGGCCGTGCTCGGGGCCGTGCACAATGAGAAAATTTGATTTTTGAAATCTTTAAGTTCTGCACAGCCTTCTGTACGTGTGTACAGGGTTATGCAGAACTCCAATCCTTCTTTTTCTTCTCGGGTTGAGTTATTTGCTTTTGCACTACCTTGTGCACTCCTTGTGTAGCTGTTGGGGTATGAATCAAGATACTTGTTGGTTGCCTTCTTTCCCTCTGCACAAGCATCTAAATGGCCATGCATGAGCGTTGTGCACACTTGAAAATTATCACTTTTTAGCCTTTGTTAATTCTTTCCTTGTTTTTGCTCAAATCATCCATAAATCCTCCAAATGAGTACTTGAACCCTGAAAACAAATATTCAACACTTAAATATCTTTCTCTTAAGAATTTCACATAAAATTAATACAAAATTATATCAATTGAGTATAGAAAATATGGGTCTTTTAAGACTTATCAGAAAGTATAATAGCTTTTGTTTGATTTTATTCCTTCTTAATTTTCGTCCCTTTTCAAGGGTATTTTTATAACTTAATGTTATTTTCACCCAATCCCCTTAGTTTTTTCTCAAAATTATAGAGAGAGTAATGGAAAAAAAATTGTCATTATACCTAATAAGTTTGGCAAAAAAAAAAAACCTAATGAGAAAATACATGAGATTATCACATCTAGTAATATAGTTGTGAGAATTTTGAATGAATTTAAAAAAAAAAAGAGAAAATAAAAAGAAAACCAAGGTTTAATCTCATGAGCAAATTTAAATATAGTCATTTTTGCATATAAAGAGTTTAACATGGTGTTACATGACGAGCGAATCTCATGGGTGAAAAAGGCTTGATCCAACTATATATTAAAATAGGATAACACCACTAGGCTCTTTCACCTCATCAACATGGCTAGAAGAAATAAGTTTAAAATCTTTGGTCTTGAAAATGAACTAAGTCAGTGGCCATGTTTGGCCTGTTTATTTTAAGCCTAACCCATGACACTAAATTTTCCTAAGTATTTAAAGACTCTTATTTCCCTCTGTCTTTTTCTTTGTGCTTAAGTACTTTCTCAATCTCTCTCTATCTTTACTATGTTTTCTTTTAGTGTTTTAGATGCTATTGACTAATGTTGTGTTCTTATAGATATTTTTATGATGATGATGAACTTAATTAATTTGAGTCTAGCCAAGGATTCCACAAGAGAAACTCTTGTTTAGAGAAACTATTCGGTGAGATCTTTTTTGTATGCATTTCCCTTTTTATTTATATATACGTTTACAAATAACAGATCTTGCTAGCATTTGTTGATTTCTATTTAGATCTGTTATCTATGGATTGTAACCTCTTTGACTAAATTAGCTATCTTAGCTATCTTTAACTATATTGTTACAATATAGTCTTCTAACCTCTTAGGTTGTCTCTTGCATCTATCTTGTCTGTTCGTAACAGTTTGCTCCTCCTCTTGAAAAAGGACCTTGTCCTCAAGGTTAAAATGTGGGTAAATAGCTCGAAACATATCAAAATTCTCCTAAGAAGCATTCTCTAGCTGTAATCTCAACCTTTGAACTATACCTTAAGGCACCTTCAATCCATTTCGTAATAGTTGGTGATGACCCACAATAGCTAGTATTGTATAATAGGGTGACTTTCATAAGATTCCTAAGGGAAATCCAATGATGGGGTATTGTAACCTGAAGTTGGCTTAAGAACTGAGCAAAGGAAAACATTGTGAATCTTAGAGCCAATAAGGACATCAATTTCATAAGCTATGGATCCAATTGGTTTAATAACCCTAAATGGTCCATAGTACCATTTCGCCAGCTTAAAATATTTGAGTTTTACCATAGAAAGCTATTTGTATGGTTGCAATCGTATAAACATAGGACCACCTAGGCAAAAAGAAACATCTAATCTCTTAAGATTCACACATTTTTTCACCTTCTCTTGTTCCTTTTATAAGTTAGCCTTCAAAACTTGTAAAATCTCATCTTTTGTTCGTAGTTCAACATCTAATGTATCGAAAGAAGTAGTGCCTCTAACATAAGTGGCAATTGTTAGAGGCTTTCTGCCATAAACTACTTCAAAAGGAGATAACCCAACTCCTTAATGAGTTGAAGTATTATAAGCAAACTTCACCCATGGTAGATATTTTACCCACTCTTTAGGAAATTCCATGACATAACAATGTAAATATTATTGGATAACTCAATTAAGGACTTCTATTTATCCATCTAATTAAGGATGATAGGCACTAGAAAGTGCTAATTTAGTGCTACTCAATAAAAAAAGGTTCCTTCCAAAATTTGCTAATATAATTAGGACCCTTACTTGAAACAATAGATCTTGGGAAACCATGTAAACATACCACCATTGAAATGAACAACTAAGCTACTTTTGATGTATTAAAACGAGAATCCAAAGTTCCCAAGTGATAATATTTTGCCATCAATGACAACCAAAATCACGCTAAATCCTTGTGATTTGGGTAAGCAGGTGATAAATACATGCTAATATCCTCCTAAATAGCTTCGGGGACAGGTGAAGGATTCGATAATCCTCGAGAAGATTTGGTCATATACTTGACTAATTGGCATATCATACATTCATTCACAAATTGTTCCATTGATTTCTTCATACCTGCCCATATAGATTGAGAGGTTACCCTTTGATATGTCTTGAAATGTCCAAAGTGTCTAGTAGTAGGAGATCCATGAAGCTCCTGTGATATAGTTAGAATTAATTTGGAAGTAGAAACACAAAAAACAATCAATGATCACAATACAAAAGGCCATTATGCCATTTTAGCTCCCATTAGGTTAATGTCAAATTTGATACCACAACTTTGCCTTAAAATTCGGTTGAGCACTTGAACTTTTGATAGTTCAATTTTTAGTGCCTAAACAAACTTTTTGTGGTGTTAACTTAGTTACTGACGTGGACGTATGGACCAATCATGTCATGACACATGTCATCTGACATGGCATCCTGCCATTTTTATTACTGTTTTCTTCCCGACTTGCAAACTTAATTTCTATTACTTTATTTTTTAGGCTTCTGAAGAATCCAATCCACCAACAAACCCACACTTAGCTTTAAGCTTTCCCTCAAACGACACTTCAAATTTACTCAATCATGTTTTAATTACGTGATAATATATATAAGGTTCACCATCAACACTTCATCGATGTGGGACAATAGATTACCCAAATTATAATACATTGAACCTAATTCAAACAAATACCATCTTCTTATATACTTTACTGGAGAAAATAAAGTCGATATGCTCCAATGTGAAAGGCCTGCCACCTGACCGGATTGACCCAATTGTTGGATCGAATATTGGACGCGTTGAAGTGTCAAGCACGAAAGTTGTTTTCTAGGACCTTAAGTGTCAGGCAATTCATTTGCTTATGGAGATAAAATGTTTGTCTGAAGTAATGAGTCAAAGTCATGACTTGTTCTTAGATAATTAGGTTTCGTTTATAGGAAATCCTTCACGAATTGAGTGCTCACCAAGTGCCTAAAGACAACAACAGAGAGCTCTAGCATAAAAAAACAAACAAGCAGCAGACATGAAAGATCCAACATAGCAGCTACTCAAGTCAAAGGGCCTTTTAGTTTAACTTTCAAATTCATTGCCATATACCTAAGAATCATCCTCGCTATTTTCATGTGATCGATAATGCCATTTAGTTTAACTTTCTTGATTTAATGTCACAGAGCATCTTCATGGATCTCCACCTCTATTTTTCTTTTCGAAAATAGAGCATCCTCACTAATGTCACAATTGGATCATTTGATTTAACATCACAATTGGTAAGAGCTAGCAATTTTGTTTTTAAAGTGCAAGGTTAAGCTGGCATTAATTAGAATTACATCATACGATACAAGGAATAGGAAACTACGTAGGAAGCATGGAAAGTTAGTCAACTTTCTTAGCCATTGTGTGATAAGCTTTCAAATATTTTTCTTTCTTGTGATTCTTGCTCAAATTAAATTCATTCAGGCTTTTAATTTCTCCATATTTGTTTAGCTCCTCAAATAGATCCTCGTAGAAATGTTCGAAATGCTGTTGAATATGGTGAGGATCGATTGGCTGGCCGGTAGCATTGATTCTAGGAGTGATCATGTCAGCTCTTTGGTACATGCTGGAGAGGAGGAGAGTTAGACTAATGAAAGGTTTTGTATGGAGACGCGAGCATCGATCGCCATGTCTGCACATGCCGATCTTAAAGTATAAGTCCATGTGGATGAGGAAGACGGCTCTTTCTATTTCTATGGAATTGTTATCTTTCATATTAACAATGTTTCTCCATCTTTTACAAACACGCCTCAATTTTGCTAAATCAATGGTTGGAATCCTAAGAGAATGTTCATTACCATCTCAGTTGAAAGAGACTCTATGCTGATGTTTCTCTGTTTATTATGACTGCCGCTTGCTTTTTGTGAAGACAAGTTGATTCCATGAATCTGAACAAAAATCCACACTGCAGCACCTATACCATGATGTTGTGCAGACAATAACATTGGCCTAACATCATCGTCATCCTTGATAGGAGTTGCAAAATAATAAACCTGTTTCGGTTCTACAACTGGGCAACTATGAGTGAGATGGAGAGAGAAGAAGAGAGAGGGTGAGAGCTTAGGTTAAGGTTTTTGGTTGGGAGGCAGAGAGAGGGAGAGGGTGCAGTTAATTAGTTGCCCCACATTGAAAACTTTATAGGAACCCTTCTTGTTTATAATGTGTAATTGGACACTACATCATTGAGATGGAAGCTATCAAAGTAGTACAGGTTTGCTATGTGGGTGGGTTTGTTTACTATTGTTGGATTTGAGCATGTGATGGGTTTTTTGAAGTTTTTAAAATTCAAATTACTAAAAAATAAATATAATAATTCATAAAATATAAAATAATAGAAGTTGCCATGTTTGAAAAAAAATATATAAATAAAAAATATTGATACGCCACGTCATATAACACGTGTTATGACTTGATTGGTCCTTACGTCTACGTAAGCAATTGAGTTAACACCACTAACGAAGGTACCAAAAATGACCACGAAAAGTTTGTTTGAATACTGAAATTGAACTTTGAAAGTTCAGACGCTTAATTGAATTGTCGTGTAAAGTTGAGATATCAAATTAGACGTTAACCCTCGACTTCAATGATTTGTCTTATTACATATCATTAATAATATTATGAAACTCATTGTTGTTAGTGTATTATTATTTTTTTTTTTCAATTGATCGATGATATCAAAAGAAAGAATTGAGGAGCCAAGAAATCTACTACCTAATTATCTTTCCTTACCTCATACACTAATGAATATTCACATCCTAGCAACTTTATCAAATATTTTTGTTGTTTAGGTGTCTGAATTACTTGAGTAAGTAATTCCTTAAATGCTCCTATGATCTATTCAAATAATGAAATGATGATTTTTTAGTAAGTATTGATGCCATTTGTGTACTGCCTCCACTAATCCATGTAATTTTCGTACATAAGCTAATTGTTTTGCCATGTGAGATGGAAATTTCTTGCTAATATAAGCAATTCTTAGTAAGAGTACCAAAACTTGTTAAGCCATTTTTTTCAAGCCCAACTAGGATACTGAAATCCCTAAGTATTTAAAGACTTTTATTTCTTTTTGCCTTTTTATTTGTGCTTAGGTACTTTCTCAGATCTTTTTCTATCTTTATTGTGTTTTCTTTTAAGGTTTCAAATGCTATTAACTAATGATGCGTTCTTGTAGATACTACATGATGATATAAACTTGGCTAATTTGAGCCTAGCCAAAGGACTCCTCAAGAGAAACTCTTGTTAGGGAAATTGTTTGGTGATCTCTTTTCTGTATGCATTTCCCTTTTTATATGTATGTTTACAAATAACAGATCTTGTTAGTGTTTATTGATTTCTATTAAGATAGGATAACTAACCCAAAGGCTACGGAAGGCTTAGCAAAGATGGTCTCTAAGAAAATTTTTCTTCAAAAAATATATAAGCTAATTTAATAATCTTTTCATACAATTTAATGGAACTAGACTAGAGGACATTATTAGAGACAATTTAGGTCAAAGTTCCAAAAGAAAGGGAAGTATGGGAAGCCCTTAGGTGTATCGAATTAAGGAAATCCTCAGGCATAGATGGACTACATGTAAACTTTTATAAATGTTGTTTCTGGCATAATGGGTAAATTGGTTGTCAAAATCATTAGGAAATGTTTTGAAGAGGGGTATGTTAGCCAAGAATTGACAAAAACACTTATTGTATTAATCCCGAAGAAGCCCAGTGCAAGGTCTGTGGGGGACTTTTGCCCAATAAGCTTATGTGTAACAATATATAAAATCATCTCTAAGTTCTTAGTTTGTGGGCTTATACCTTTTCTTGTTGTGCTAATAAGCCCTTCTCAAGTGAGGTTCATCCTAGAACATGCATTGCAAATAATGTAATCTTTATGCAAGAAATTATCAATTTATGTGCAACAAAAAAACGCAAAGGGTGGATGATAATGAAGCTTGATTTAGAAAAGCATATGACAAGATTTAATAGGACCTTGTGGAAAATTCCGTAAAAGAATTGAACCTCCTTAAGTTGTCATCTTCTTATTCACCATCGTAAATGGGGAAATCTCAAGTCAGTTTGAAGGATACTGTGGATTAAGACATGAATGGCCACTATCATCGTGCCTATTCATAATAAGGATGGAAATGTAGAGCACATGGATCCAAAGCAGCGATTGATGTTGGCTGTTATAAACCAATTAAATTGAGGGGTGTTAATGCAAAATTCTCTCATGTTTTCCTTGCTGATGGCCTCATTCTTAGAGGGAAGCAACAAAGGAGAATGCTACTTTAATGCTCAAATTGATTAACGTATTTGACCAACTATCAGTTCACAAAATTAACCTTATAAAGTCCAAAATCTTTTTCTCAGCTAATAAAGAAGAGAATATTTGTGAAAATATTGGCCAATCTTGTCAGATTAAAATCACAAAAAATCTGTGCACATAATTGGGATTTGATACCGAAAGACAAGACAACTTGGGGAAAGAAGCTATTGATAAAATTCTAGAAAAGCTTTGATGCAAATCGGCTAGTTGAAAGTCCAAAATTTCATTGATGGTTGTGAGACATATCCTGATCAAGTTGACATTAGAAAGTATTATGGGCTATTATATGTAGGTAGTGTCCTTACTAAAGAATATCTCACTGAAAGCCGAAATAGATTACTAAAATATTTTCCAGGGTTGTGGTGAAAGGAAGAAGATCCATGCAATCACTTGATTTGAAATCAAGAAACCTAAGAGAAGTAAGGGGTATCCTGGATATACACGGGAGCCCTAATCTCTTTTACTTATAGGCCATTTACTGAGGATATGTAAGAGTTGCCCTAGAAAATGTTTAGCAAGACATGGATGATTGGGATGAAAACAAAATTGGGTACCCCATTGATGTACACATCATAGAGAGGTTAGACCCAATCTTACCCTAAACGAAGAAGAGGATATTTGAGCATGGAAAGAGGAAATAGGGGTGAAGTCACGCTAAAGTCGGCTTATTCTCTTTTGTATCAAGAGACGTACATATCAAAAGCTAGTATGAATGATGAATGGATATGGAAGGTCCAAACCTATAAAAAAAAATCAAGTTCTTCTTATGGAGGTGTTGCAAAAAATGCGTCTTGACTAAGGACAAATAACTCAAACATGGAGTGACAGTTAATTCCTTGTGGTTATTTTGTAATGAAATTAGCAAAGATATTAAACACTTGTTTACAAAGTATAGATAGACCTTAAGGGATATGGTGCTTGCTAAAGCCTCCATCAAAATTTTGGAATTCCCTTGCTCTTGCAATTAAGAATGGATAAAAACGAATACCACACCACAGAAAAAAGCCCATGGAAACTTAAGGAACCTCCATGATACTTAATTTTTTTTTTCACATTTTGGATTATATGGAAAGAGAGGAATGCTTGTATTTTCAATGATAAGGCTAAGCCATTGAGCTTGGAGTAATCAAATGGAGTTTTTGTACACAAATTCTCGTCCCACGTGAGATCTATTAAGACCAAGGTGATGCGGACTCTTCAACAATTCTTCAATAAGAATCGAATCTTGATATAAAAATTTGAACTTTCTCTTTTTAGGGTTTCGAATGGTTTGAAATTGCAAATAAATAAAGGACATTGATGAAATCGTCGCTTGATAGATTCCACGAACAACAATATCAAACTGGATTGTGATTAAATTAAAGATCGATAGGATCCATTACCTATAAATCACTCATGGTTGTCAAATGAATCACAAGATTCAAATAACGGTATTCGCCACAATTCTATATAACGACAATAATTGATAAGAACAAGGATTAAAGAGGGAAATTTTAATCTTAATAATCAAATTCTCCAAGAAATGAGTTTTACAACTCTTTCAAGGGTATTCTCAAAACAAAGATGTTCAAAAACTCATTATCTCCTAACCAAAACCTAACACATATAAAGAAACGTCTTAGAAAACTTAAAAGTCACGCTGAAAATAAATGAATGAATGCCGACAATTAATAAAGGAATGCTGGTAGCATTGTTGACCGATGTTAGAAGTTTCGATTCTGTGAACATTAGCTCCGGCTTCTGGAAGTTGAACACCGCTGGCTCAAGGCATCTACGCCACTGGCGTAGGGTGACTACACCACCGATATAAGGCCGGTGTAGGGAGTAATCCGAAGCTTTCACACTGCTTCCACGCCCGTGATTCTTGGAGCTTCTCTTAGGCTTCTTTTTTCCACACATTGAAACAACTTGATTCCTATCACAAGCATCTGCAAACAATCTATCTTGTAATTGGCTACCCCTGATAATGATGCAAAAAAAAAAAAAAATGCTGACACTTCTTATATTGATTATCAACAATGGGTTATAATTGGAGGCTATGCTAAAGATTCAATTGATTGTTGTTTAGGTCTGCTCAGTAGGAGAATACACATGATCTCCCCTTGAAGTTGACATATGGAGTATATATTGAGGCCTCAAAGCTTTCTCAACTTTCTTGTACAAAAGATTATAGTAGAAATAAATTCATCGAAAGCAAGTTGATGGCTAATTGTAAATGATATATGCACTAACTATTTGACAATGTTCATCTTTTTATGTAAGGAATGGATCCAGATAACCCTTTCAGTCTACTTGTCTATAATGATAGCGAAACAAATAAGACAATTCATGATATCTCTAGATCTAAGTTGTTTAACCCAAGATGTTGTTTGTTTGTTTTGATAGTATTACTTTCGGAGATTTTAACGCTTTCCCTTTACATGTTTAACTATATGTTTGGTTCACTAGAATGGAATAAGGTTGAAAATTTTCTTATTTTATATTTAAGGGTATTTTCGAAAAAAAAAATTTTGGTCGAGATTATCAATTTCTCCAGTAAAAGGAATGAATGGAAATTTCTTGTCTATTCTGCATTACATAGAATAGACATTATTTTGATAAAAAAATTTATAAACTAAACAAAGGAATGGATATTTGATGCTAATAAAGTTGAAATATCGATTCCATTCCATTGAATCAAACATGTTGTTAATGTTTCTAAAGTAAAAATCATAGAGATTGCTCTGACTTATATATGGCCTGATTTTTTGTATTTTGATTATTTGGCTTAATGATTATGCAGTTTCCACGAAAAAATCTCATGAGTACATCGATCTTGAGTTTCAAAAATTTTTCTTTTTCAAACTTCGAATCCAATAAGGAGATCATATGGCCATGTTACTTCATTAGATTTTGTACATGCATAGTTTAATTATTATTAGCACACTTTTAATTATTATTTCATTAAATTTATTAAATATTTTGTTCATTTTGAATTTGTTCTAGCTTTTGTTTCGAAGTTATGTTAGTAGGTCAAATGGATGGGATATGGACAAATTTTTTCATATTAAGGAAAAAAATAGTAAGTTTTTTCAAAAAAATTTCACAAATCCTGCTATATGAGAAAATATTCCAGAAATTGGCAATTTAAACTCGTTTCTTGAATAGACAATGACAAAATGAACCTCGTCTCTTAAGAGACGAGGTTGCTGTAACATAAACAATCTCTTCTCTTCAAGAGATAAGGTCAGTCACTTATGGCCTCATCTTTTGAAGAGATGAGATTAACTTGTCTAATTTTGGGATTATTTTTACCCGGTGATATTTTTGTAATTTTTTAAAGTATATATATTAATTTCCTTTTCCCATTTTTTCCAACCATTTTTTCTTTTTTGACTTTTGATTTTTCTTTATTTTCTTTGATTTTCTATGTTTATATTATCTAATTAGATATATTTAATAATATTTTTTTACCATATTACATAATTAATATTCCCAATATTCTCATTATATTAAACCAAGCACTAAGCATTATGAATGAATTTAATAAAGAACTTTTTTTTCATAAAATTTGCTAGCATCGAGTTTTAAATTAAGAAAAAAGAAAATAAAAATGTTGGACTAATATGTAAAATGTGACTTTTGCTTCTTTCATTTTGATTTTACCCCAGCATGGAATAGGCATTGGTTTTTAGGTGATTTTGGTAAAGATTTTGAAAAAGAATCCCGAAAAATGTTTATCCTGAAACATATTACTAAAATAGACTACTAAAGGTGTTATTACAAACGGGGCCTTCTTTAGAAAAATTTATTTCCCTTAAAGGTACTGTTACAAACAACACCTTTAGTACAAACTTAACAAAAAAAAAAAAAAGAAATTTGATTGATGAAGATAATGTGTTCCAATATAATCAAAACAAATAATAAACCTAGATTCAATTTCAAAATTTCTAAAGTGAACACAACTTCAACTAATCTTTTATCAAGCAAATAAAAGTAAGATCAAGTATAACATTTGAAAACTTAAAAAGTTACAGTTATAAAATTGGAAAAAAAAAAAATAAAGCATCTTTATGTAACCCATAAAAATTAAAACAAATAATAAATTTTGATTTAATTTCAAAATTTGTAAAATTTAACACAGGTTCAACCAATTTTTTCATCATCACATTATCAAGTAAAAAAAATACAATTTTAAAAAAATAAAAAATTAGAATTTTTAGAAAATGATTTGAAATATATTGTACTAGAAAACATGTTTTCAAAATATAATTTCAAATAAAGCAGAATTTCTTCTTATTTTTTTATATGTTACGAATCGCCATCCTTTCAAACTTTCACATTTAAAGCTGTGGCCAAAAGTTTCCTATCATTTTATATTTAAATTTTTATTGTCATATATGTGAGCTCCGAAAAATTTTCGATTTCTGATTTCTTAAATTGTCTTGATAATTTTAAATTATTAGTTTGATTACTTATTTTATTTATCAAATTGAGTATAAACTTCTTAATAAACTAATTTTTCCTTATTCAAATATGAATCTCCTCTAAACAGTATTAATTAAAGATTTTATCTATAAATTCTTTGTCCGAAAATTGTCTGAATATTTGATCTTATACGATAAAAATATTATTCGATTTGCTATTATAATTTTAAACCGTGCTATATTGTTTAATTTGGATATTTCTTATTTTTGATTAAATTTTTCCGAGACGATTAGTCAACTAGAAATTTAAGAAGATCCATGTTGCAATATTTTATTACATATATATATATTTATACAAGATATTTGAGGAGGATATGTCTGACATGGGTTGTTGACTTTGAGCTCCTTTGGTCTTGTGTATATATATATATATATATACACCTTAAGCTGCGGTTTCTTCTCCTCCTTTTCTTTCTTTTTCTTTCATTTTGGATTTTCCTCTGTTTCTTTCTTTCTTTGTTTCATTTTCTTCTTTTCCTTTGATCTTCTTCTTCTTCCGTAGGAGCAGCGGTCCGAAGAAGGTGAGCTCCTCTGTTCCTTCTTCTTCTTCTTCTTCTTCTTCTTTTCTTCTTCTTCTTCTTCTTCTTCTTCTTCCTCTGTTTCTTCTTCCTCCTCTGTTTTCTTCTTCTTCTTCTCGTCGCACCATCCCAGCACACCACCGCACTGCCGCAGCACCCCACAGCACCCCACCGCACCACATCAGTCACCCCACCACACACACACGCACCGCTGCACACGGGCGGAGCAGGGTGCTCTGCCCCCACCGAGCCTCCACGCTCGCCACCACGCGCGTTGGAAGGCCCATGGGCGCTCGGAGCAGCGCTCAACGAGCGCCCAGCCTAGCGCTCAGGGAGCGCATCGGATGCGCTCCAGCAGCGCTAGCGAGTGCTCATGGAGCGCTCAAGCTAGCGCACAAGAGCGCTCGAGCAGCGCTCAGCGAGCGCACGAGGAGCGCTGAAGGAGCGCTCAGCGAGCGCTCATGGAGCGCACAGCGAGCGCTCAGCAGCGCTCGAGCTAGCGCTCCAGATGAGCGCTCCGCAGCGGCAGCAGCCACGCTGCTTCTCCTTCCCGAAGCAGCCCTGCTGCTTCTCATGGAGATATATATTATATGTATATGTATATGTTATATATATATAGTTAGTATATGTATATATGTATATGTAAAGCTCTTGTACGTTATATATTTATATATATTTATACATTATATATATACTATAGGATATATTATAATTTTTGTTATACACATATTTATGTTTCTTATATACATAAGAAATAAATTTTAATATAAGATAAGTGTATTGATTTATTTAGATGTGATATTATATAGACATAACTATGATATATTGTTTTTTATTATTATTATTATTATTACTCATATTTATTAAATTATTTCCTTTAACCTTTCATTACATATTTATATATATTATATATCTATATGTTTAGTTACTTATATTACTTGGTTAAAGTTTCTTTATCCTTAATAATAATATTTTTTATTTCTATTAGTTGTTATTTATTATTTTGCTTATATTTAAATAACTCTAAAATATTTAGTAAACTACATTTGTACGATAATCTACGTTAAATCGATTTAAATTAGTACAATAAGGTTTTAGTAGAAGATCCCGGAAATATAGGAAGTCTGTAGCATAGATATAAATATGTATTAGTGTTTTCGGTCAATTCTTATAGTATATTTCTATCTTTAATATTCAGGTGATTCTGACTCTGATCTTGACCTGCTGTTGACAATTACGACTGACGAGAAATATGGACAGGTGAGTATATTCCTATGATCTCTATACTTGATGTGGTTGTAGAATAGAATTAATCAAGTAATCAAATATTAAGGGGTTGGGAAATAAACTGTGACTGTGGTTACCTGAATTGGTTGAAAAATTGTAATTATATTCTAACCCATTGGATGCTATAGAATAGAAATGAAAGTGTATGAAACTTGTCTGCATGCCAAGTAAATAAATATAAAACAATCTGACATAATAATTGAATACATTCATGCATAGCATTCATGCACGTAGAAGGCCATCACAATCACCTTGATCCGGATGGGCCGCACTGTCCCGTGAGGATGGTGAACATGGAGGACCGAAGTGGTATACCTAGGGTGTACCATGGGCCTTGTTATAGGGGAATGGGAACTAAGTCGTCCTGGGGAGACGGCCCTTCTCCTAGAATCGCGCCGGGTCATTGTTTCGGATTTATTACTTCACTGGGATGTTGTTATATGTATATTATTTTGATATATAAAAAGTTTCTTGAGAAATTTGATTCCCGAAGTATATTAATCTGGGTGCTGATGAGTGGATGTACCCCAACCCCGGATTCGGAGGTGCAAATCCGAATATGTATATGGTTACCGGTTGGCTATTATATTTGTTCACTTGATTGTTTGCATTGCATATGTTTGAATTAATAACTTGCTTGAATGGTATAGTTGAGGATATAACTCGCTGAGCCTGTGGTCACTCACTCCCTTACAGTTTATTGTCACAGGACTATCTTTGGTACCAGTCAGGACGAGGCTACCCTCAGGTTAGCTCCCCTTTGGATTCAGGTTTTGAGGGAAGGATACGAGGGTTGAAGAGAGTTCCTTCTTCTTTTCCTGGAGGGGTTTTTAAGTAAATCTTTGAAATAGGATTGTAATATTTATAGGATCAGTAACCCAACTGCTTTGTTGTATACACTCTTAAACTACTTTTTTTTAATGTTATATTTCTGCAGTAGTTGTTAAGTTAGTTTTGAGACTACTAGTTGTTTATTATATGGCTAATCTGATACTATCAAACCCATGGGTTATCTATTCAGGATACGCTTCTGCACAATATTTATGGCTTTAAGAGATTTATGATTTAAATCTGAAGCCGGGTATTGTGTATGGCGGAACTGTCCCGTCTAAGATACCCTCGGGGCGTGACAATATAACAGGAATAATGACAGTTTTTATACTTTGATTTATTTCCTTTTATATTCAAAGTTTTTGTACTTTTATTAAACTTGCATTAATTTTGAAATTAAATTAAAATTTATTATTTGTTTTAATTTTAATGGGTTACATAAAAACGTTTAGCTATTTTTTTTTTCTAATTTTATAATTGAAGCTTTTTAAGTTCTTAAATGCCATACTTGATCTTATTTTTATTTGCTTGATACTGTAACGTCAAAAGGATTAGTTGAAGTTGTATTCACTTTAGGGATTTTGAAATAGATCTAGGTTTATTATTTGTTTTGATTATATTGGGTCCCATTACCTTCGTCAATAAAATTTTTTTAAAGTTTTTACTGAAGACGCTATTATAAATTGTGCATTTAATAAAAATAATTTTTTTTAAAGAAAGGACTGTTACAAACAGCTGTCTTTAATAGCCTATTTTCACAACATTGGGTTTGTTTGTTTAGCTCTTTTTGGCAGATACAAACATATTTTTTAGATTTTTTTCTAACATATCATTTATTAAGAAATAGATATAAATAAAAAAAAAGTTGGCAGTTTTCATCAAAAGATCAAATAGATTAAATATAGATAAAATATAATACACATATCGTTTCAATACAAATACAGATACAAATAAAAAACAAACCATCCAAACAAACCCATTTTGGGATGAACTTTTTTTCGAGATAGGCATTTAACTGATGGGAAAAGGAATAAAATACTATTATTTTTAAAAAGATTACGAAAATGCCATTGGGAAAAAGGTATTCCCAATTTTAAGTAAGTTGACATCGTCTCTTCGTTAGTGCCTGACCTCCTCTCTTTAAGAGACGAGGTCAATATTTTTTTGTGAGCCTCGTCTCTCGAAGAGAGGAGGTTCATTACTAAAAATATGGACCTAGTCTCTTAAAGAGATAAGGTCACTAGTTCCTGACCTTACCTCTTAAAGAGATGAGGTTGGCGAGAATTAGTTTCCTCGATCAGTTTCTTCTTCCTCATTTACGCGATCAATTTTTCCCAAAAGCCTCGATTTTCGAAATCTTAACCCTAGTTTCCATCATTACAACTTGGATTTAGACAAAATCAGGGTGTGATTTTGAATAGGATCGATTACCAAGCATTGGGGAAGTAATAAGATCGTGAAGAAGTGAAGAAATTAGTACGAAAATTTCATATTATGCCAAAGTGGATAGGTAATGCGTTTGAATTTTCGCTATTACTAATGTTGCATTGTTGAATAGTGGGTGTTAAGATCCTAAATTCGTTGTTACTATTGTTGCATTGTTATATGGGTTGAAGAAACGAACTTGTTGTGGGGTTTCCTTTTTTTTTCCAGTTTTTTTCCGTTTTTTCCTGATGGAACGAAGTTTTTTTTTTGTTGGAATTTTTTTTCCATTTTGTTTCCCTTTTTCTTTTGGGTGTTGTATTTTTCTTCGGTATGTCTAATGTAATTATGATTATACTCTTTAGTTTTTGAAAGTAGGAACTAAATTATGAAATCATATATTAGTATTCATCATATACTATTAGAAGACTGGAATTGATGTAGTAATATTAGTAAATATGCTTAAATATTAGAGGAGTACAATAGATAAGTCATGGTGCAAATTTCATGCATTCACCCCGTGTTTTATGAGATAATAAGGTAGGTGAGGAGAGGAAATAGATAAGGCCAAGTTAGTACTATACGCTCATGGCAACATTGAGGAGGGCAATGATGGTTTTGGTTATGATAAGTGGCCAGTTTGTGATGGTCAATGTTAGTAGGAACTCAACATATAAGGAAAGACTTGGTATAATTTGTAATCGACTTAAGGTAAATAAGTTTACACATTGGGTTGAGCTGTATCATAGAGTAGCGATTATAGATAAGATGCTACGCTATGATGTTATTCCAATAACTGATGATGATGCTGTACAGGAGATGTTGGTGTATACTAAAGGGTCAATGCCCGTGTATGTGTAAATATTTGAGAACGAACTGCTACAGACACCTACAGGGGATGTGAGTTTTGATGGAAATATTGGCAGCTAAGGGTTGGTAGACTCAAACTCCACTATAGTTCAAACAATAAATGACACACATGTGCAGATGGGTAACTTTGAAATTACTGCACTGGATTTGACGGGTGATCATGATACCGATGTGATGTAAGACTCCTCGACGAGTGAATAAAGTGACAACTATGATAATGATGGAAATGAAAATGTGAAGCTTTTCCCCAAGAAGATGCTGCAACCGGGGTACAACATAGTAGAAATGACTGGCACCCATTTGTGGCTCCTATGAACGTTGATGCCGTAGGGAGCTCGGTGCCAGTACATTTTTTCACTGCTGATGTTGAAAGTGGTTATGTTGCATTTGATGATGAGTAGGAAATGAGTGCTGGGAAATGGAGTTTTAGCGATGAATTTAAGATTGGGATGCGGTTTGTGACTAAAGATTATCTCATACGGGTAGCTAAAATATGACATATATCGAATCATTATAATTTTAAGGTGGTGGACTCGGACCCGAGGTCATGGGCAGTTAAATATACTAATGTTCATAATAGAGGTACCCCATTCCAACACTTATTAGGAAAATGGGTAGGCCTAGAGAAAAATGCTTCTAGAATGAGAAAGATATTCTAGATGGCCCACGAAGGTATTCATGCGATTTTTGTGGGCAAATTGCGCACAACATTAGAAGTTGTCCAAATAGGCAAGGGGTAAGTATGACACTTACGGGCCAGTCAAGTCGTAGTGGTATTTCTTTGGTTCATATAATTTCTTTTGTTGCATTTACGTTGTATACTTTATCTATTGTTGCTTCTTTTTGTACATATGCTTCTGTTAACACTGTTCCTTACTTTCTTCCTTATAGACGGACTTGAGACTATTCGATGACTCTATAATTACAGGGCAGCCTGTTCATAGATCAAGGCTGGTATGGGAGGGACGGGTAAGATTATTTCCTGATCCAATTACTTAGATCATTTAGGTAAAGTTTGTCATGGATTTGTTTTCAAATGTAGGAGTACGTAGTATTACATTGTCGCCGTAGAGAGACGAAGCTCATATAGCAAGACGACATGCCTACAGTTTTAAATGATAGACTTGTTCCATTTCTCTCACATGTGGGTTTCACAGGTGCTGCTCGGATACCATTTGTACAGTTGGATTGGCGCCTTATTACAGCTCTAGTAGAGAGATGACATCCAAAGACCCACACGTTTCACATGCTAATAGGAGAGTGGACTGTGATGTTACAAGACATTGCTGCACTCACCGCCCTGCCCATCGATGGCCATGCAATTACTGGCACATCTTAGATTGATTGGCCAGAGTTATTAGCAAGTGTACTGGATCGAATCAAGTAGTGAAGTGATGAGATGAGTATCGTTCCCACGATGAATAATTAAGTACTAAACGGGTATCAATTCTAAATAATATTTAGACAATATATTTCAAGCCAAGGATTTAATTAACACTAATTAATTTACTTTCTACTTGTAGACTAAACTACTCAAAGATTGCCGAAAATAGGAACGTATATTGACCTATAGTGGGAACATAGATTAAATCCAAACCTTGCTAATCAAGCTGAATTCAAGTTATATAAACCATTAGAACTTATAGACATTTATATGAAACTCTCTAATTCTAAACTCTTGATCGAAGTTTTAAAATCTTTTAACCTTAAAATAATCTTATAGCTTCTGGTACTCAAATTACCAGTGGATTCAAAAATACAATTAAAACTTTTTCGATTCATTAATTGCCTAATGCATAAAATCAGATTTCCCTAATCCCTTCGTGAAAAATTGACTTATAAACATTGCATTAATCATAATGAGAGTTTCTAAATTAGATTTAATCACTTGGCTTTCGCTTTTTGTTCTTAAATCTCGATTCATGAATTCTATTAAACTCCAACTTCTCTCCCGAGTTGTCAAAATACTAATGAATCAAATTCCTTCCAGATATAAGAGTCATAATAGGGATTCAACACAAATATTCACGGTTCTAATATTTCCATAACATGAATCCAACAATCCTCTTAGCAAACTTAGAATTTCATCAGGTTCCCACCATTATAATTTAGCAAAACATAATAATTACTACTAACAACATATCATTAATCACGACTACGGACATAATAAACATAAGATTCAATTAAATACTCAAATGAAACAAAAATAGAACATTAATTTATAAACTAAACCATACAATGTGCACAAGGAGTCTTGATCACTATACAAATGAGTACAATCTACTCTCTAAGACTCGGAAATCATATCTATGAAATGGTGTAGGAAAAATCTCTATTTCGTCCTAAGAACTGTCTAAAATAAACGTAACCTCCGCCCCTTTCCTAGAGTTCGTCTATATGAAGGAAAAACAACACAAAGATCTTAACTGCCATGATATACACTGGTAATTGCATCGTGTACATTGGCGGTGTAGACAACGGTATAAGAATTTCACCCTTTGTGCACCGGCACTGTTGGCAATGGTATTAAAGAATAGCTTACTGTGGTCATCCAATACCGTCATAATGCCGCTGGCATTGCTTCCTCAAATGTCGGCGTAAAAGAGAATTGCAGAAGCCATCAAAGAATTCATTCCCATACTGGCAGTGTTAAAGCCAGTGTTTAAAGTTTTAGTTCTGTGATGCTCCAATGTTGCCTCAACATCGGCGGCATTAATCTTCAGGTAGCCGGCATTCGTAGAATATCTGAAGACATTGGGCTCTTCATGTTGTACGCTGGCGGTGTTGCATTTTCCAACAGCCGGTGTTGGTTCATCTCTTGAACAAAACTTGCTCAAAACAACTTCAACTTTTCTATTAGCTTTTGTGTCCCACTAAGACCTGAAACAGCAATTTAAACATGTCCAAGTACCATATCTTACAATTTCAATAAAAATTAAGAACAAATATGCATCAATTGCTCCATGAAAAGTATATAAACTATGACTTGATCAATATCACGTCCTGAAAAGGTACCCTAAACGTGGCAGTCTACCGCACATAATATTAAAGTGAATGAATGACAACCTTAGCCATGGAAGAGCTTCAAATATCACGTGCAAGGTGTGCTTCCTAAATAAAGGAGACTCCAAAGGGGTATCACGTTTAAGCAGATATTAAAAGCATACAGGAATTTATAAATATAACATGTAATAATTATCAAGTTCATATTCTTACAACTATAAGGGGCATTCCCCCGTTCTTAAAGTTTTACTAATTTAAGTCAACAAAATAACATGTATATTTGTAACAAAAGTCTACTATAGAGATTTTTTTTAGAAGTTTACACCAAAAACTAAAATATGCAAACTTATTCTAAAAGCTCATACTAGCATTGGCTCGTACCTAACAAATAAGGTTCCTTAGTGCCAACCACAAGTAATCAAACTGAAACAAAAAACTATAAGGGTATAACCAAAACCAACTTAGCGAGATAATTTCCTTCTTTAAAACGTTTTCATAAAACATATAAGTAATTTGGACAAGCATATGAGTATACAACAATCATATGAAAAAACAAAATACACATGATCAATCAGAAACCATATGTAGCACGGATTTATGCCCTCCATGTCAGGGGTTAGGTGGTTACCGACCCATTCGACCGTCATAAATTGTAGATTTTCTAGCTCCTACTTATCCATGAGACTTCTTGGCTAATACTAGCCACCACTACGACTCTTCGTTTCCCCACACGAAGAATAGTAGAAAAATATAAATATGACTCACATCCTGTCATGCATGAATCAATTTTTTTAATATTGGTTTTCTTGAATATTATTAATTTCAAGTTAAGGGTGACCAAACAATATTCATCATACCATTACAAGAGACCATATAGATTATTTATCAATTCTCCGATATGCTTATCTTTTATTCAACAACCACATCACACAACATACATTTAATTCATACTATATGTCATTTTTATATTTTCTTAATTTATAGTGCTACTACTTACAAGCAAATACAAGAAAATGTAAATAGTAAGGGATTAACTCACTTCATGACTATTGCTCCTAATCGAAGTAGTCCTTCGGGAAAGTGATATCAAGTCCTCCTTCACCTAAACAAGATGAAATACTGAAAAATGAGTCTTTCATAGAATTTTTACTTAAATTTCCTAATTCTATCTCCTATTAGTGGTATAAATCGAATTTGTGGAAATTTCAACTTAAAATGGTCATAAGTTGTTCATTTTAACTCGGAATTTTGCATATTATTTATCGTTTTCTATCTATTCAAAAAGATCTATCTATTTCTAAGGGTATTTTCATTGTAAAAAGTCATCTGGTTCTCCGAACAAAAGGGTACAGGTTCACCACGAAAATTCCAGCCTTTAAAAACATAAATTTCTAATCCTTTCTTCACTCAAAAACTATTTAAGCAAAAACATAGATATGTATATAGTTAGTTTAAGGCCCCGGATTTACCCTTGTATTTAAAATAGGCAAACCCAGTTCCCCAACCACATATAATCTGCAGTATTATATGTAAGGTTGTACTCCAGGATCAATTTGGATAGTTATTTGCCTCAATGTATTATAAGAATAAACTTTATTACTAATAGTATATAATACAACCATATATATATACATACATACACACATACATTACAAACAAGGCTCGTAAACAAGCCATTTACAAAACACATCAAAAGATAACAAAAACCCTATTAACTAATACATAAGTTTTTAAAGCATATATGTACATGTAACTATTCTATTACATAAGGGTTCCTTCAACGTCAAGGTCGTCTCTACTCCTCCCAATCATCTAAGAACTCCTCAAAATCCGATCCAAATCCCATACTCGTATAGAATTCATCATCCATACCTGAAAAAGATAAAATATGAGCCAGAGGCCCAGTACACGGTAACAAAAACAAATGCGTAATGGCTCACACGATCTTAACTATAATGCAATGTGACAACCATTCATTTATTAGATAGTCTTTAATTAGTCAAATCACTGGAGTATTCAAACTCGAACAATAAGGATATTTGGGGGTCCTGAGTAACGATCACGACGCTCAGGGGTTGATATAAGCAGCTCGATACTTATATCTCCTAAATGATATATCCATAAAAGAGAAAATAACTTCATCTAGGGTTAACAGCCGTTACACAACTTTACTTATCTTAGTTCATAACATCACTTAGTCCAACTGTTCCCATAAACATTTGAACTAAATCATATTATTTCATTCTAAACTTAAGCAAACGTTACAACCGATACCATTTTCCCCATCAGTTACCCGCCATACCACTTAGGAAAGTCTTATCAAAAGACAGGGGTGGCCTAAGCGCCTAATCTACCATGCCCCCAATCTGAGCAAGGTGCTACTCCCCGAACCGGATACCGATCTGCCATCTAGGCCAGATACGGATTTAAATAGCTTAAGAGACATCCAATTCAAACAAGGATTTAAGTTTTTCTATATTAAAATTTATTAAAGATATGCCTATCCTAAGCAAAGAACAAACACGTTACTGCGTACCTGCTAGCTCGAGAATCAATGGGAATAACCGAAAGGGGATCACTCACTGTAAAAGAAATAATTACAAACTCACACTTAATTCTAGTATGGATATTCATCAAATCTCAAGTATAATCATCCAAAGAAATTCAAATAAATCATTACAACATCACATAGCATTTAGATATCATATATTATCATACAATACTTAACAAATACTTAAACGATCATTCATCAAGCTTGGGAGAACTTTTAACAACCAATTATAAGTTATAGACTTTGTTTGAAAAGTGTATCAGTTGAAAAGAACTAAAATTTAAGCATTGTTACTCTTAAAATTTGTGAAAAATTAAAACATGAAAGTTATAGATCTCTTTTTAATCTTTCCAACGCAATTTGAATCACCTCAATCGGAGGTCGGATGAAAAATTTATGACTAATTTACAAAACAGCGTCGCAACAGGAAAAAATATCCGAGCGCGAAACGCCCTAGCAAACGGGGCCGTTTGCACCAGCGTTTGACAGTTTACGAAATTTTTTTCAAACTTTAACACTTTTAACTTACTTTTCTCAACTCCTAATAAGTCCTAAACCTTATACAAACTTCATACAACACTTCTTATACATTTAACAAATAAAACAAGAGTGATTTCCACTCCTCAACTTCAAACAAGTCCAACACTATTCTACATAAATAAACATTCTTCATCCACTTTCACCAACCCTAGTACACTTCAAACAATTCTAATACTTATCATACTTCAATTCTAAACCACATGAGGGCCTTCTACAACTATCTACAACAACTCAAGCATTCTAAAGCTTTCTAAACAACTCTAAAACATTCCAACAAGAATTTAGCATACCAACTACTTATATTACACCACATATGCATATTTCATGAATTAAGAGGAAAATAAAGCATCTCAAACATCAAATAAACTTACCTCAATGTATCTATAAGGCTTGGGGAAGGATTTTTGGGGTGTTGAGTCCAAGAAAACTTGTTTTGGGTCTTGAAAATTTTTGGCCTTCTTGAGTTACGAATTTTCTTTTTTCCTTGCTCTGTTTTGGAGAGTCTAATGATACAATTTAACTTTTGTGTTTATCTTAATATTGTTGACTTTCAAGGAGGCAGATTTGGAGAAGGCTTGGGCCTTATTTGGGCTTGGAGTTGGACTTAATTTGGGGGTAAGAGGCTTAAAAAAAAAATCTGCTAAGTGTGAGATCTAAATTAGGCCTAAAACAAGTTTAAATCCAACACATATAATTCATTACAATAACAATTAACACTCATGATAATTTCTAACATGAATAAACTATCAACCTAGATATATTACCATAACATATTATCTAATCACATATGTTATAAACACCCGACATTACAAACACACTAATCCACTCAAACACATACACACATATAATTATCAAATTTAGCATGCATTAATATATATGTTAAAATTATGGCTATTTCAGTTAGAAAATCTCTTTGATACATAAATAGACTCATATTTTATGTATGATGCTTATAAGTGTTGTCTAAATAGTTATTTTCCATAAAACAATTTTTCTTATGGTTTTGAAAAACTGATTGTTGTTAAACTTTTCTTTAAGTGATTGGAATAAAAACTGATAAATCTTTGGGTTATCATAAGTAAGTGTTTTATATTTTTATTCCTTAGTTTTATCAAAGGTGAGTTAATTTAAAAAAAAATTGACCTTTTTAAGTTATCTACAAATTTTATTTCTAATAATAGAAAAATAGATTTTTCAAAAATTTAATCAAGTTGTTAGTAGTACTTAATGTTTTTGAGTTGTGTTGATGGTATATTTCCTTATCATATTTATATTCTTCTACTATTTAGAAAAATGATTTTACCCCTTAAAAACTCACTTCCTTAAGTTGTTGACAAATTTGTCTTTTTCTAAGCAGGTTTCTTAAAATTGTAAGTTGATTTTATCTTTACTTGAAAACTTGTTTAGTTGTTGGTTTTTATCATGAAGTTGGTAAAAATTAGCATAGTAAAAAGTTATCATCATTAAAGTTTTATACCAAGATTTTCATGTTACCCTTTGTTGAAAAAAAGTGTATATCCACTTAGTTAGACTTTGAGAAATCTTCTTTATATTTTGAAATCTCATGAAAACATATCTAAGTTTTTGAAAATAATTTATTAGAAACAATTTTCCAAGTTAGGAAAATATTTGTTAAGTGACAAGGTCAATTTTAAAAAGAGTTTAGTCTTACTTAAAGAAAGAAACCTTTTTTTATTTTTATTAGGAAAACAACATATTAGACATGCATGAATATGATTATGTAGTCATGAAAAATATAAGAATATCACAAAATAAGATAATAAAAGATATGAGAAGTAAGTAAGCATAATAATAAAGTCAAGTACTGAGAGCTTTAGCTTTATCAAGGCTTTTCGAAACTAAGAATAGACTAGTTTCAAAAAGAAAAGAGAAAAATGAAGAAAAGAAAAAGCATGATAATAAGAGCATAATAGTAAAAGCATAATGTATGAATAAGAACAAAACATGAACATATTGTTACTTTTTAAACTCCATGGGTCTAAAAAACATACACTATGTTCATGCCAAGTTACATCAAAATAAAGAGCAAAATAATAATAACATCATAGCATAGAATTTAGGTATGAACAAAAGTAAAGCATGAACATATTGTTACTTTCCTAACCTTTATAGATTTAGAAAACATACACTATATTCATACTAAGTTGCACGAACATAAAGAAAAAGCTTGAAGTTTTTTACCTATAAAGAGAACTTTTGTAGAGAGAAATGTGGGGAGATTTTGAGAGAGTTTTGATAGTGAAAGAGAGGTATGAAAAAAGTGGAAGGAAGAGGGAATTTATAGGGAAAAGTGGAGAGTAATTTGTGATAATTAAACTAAATTGAAAATAAAATAAATAGAGAGGGAAGGGAAGCATGGTTGACACTACTTCTTGTAGAAGGGGCGAAAATATTTTTTTTTTTTGTATTTTTGTTAATAAAAAGTAAGATATGAAATATGTAAAGTTGTATTGACTATCGAAAATTGATCCCATCTGTGTTTGAATTAAACTTAATTTTAGCGAATCTGATATTTTTATGTTTCGCTATATTATTATGGACTATCATCTACATTATCTCAATTTTGTTATTCTAGGGTTAAGAGCACGGGATTGTCGGATCGAAACCCATTGTTTTGACTTAGATGGTTATTAGGGTTTTTATTTGATTTCCTGCCTCTGAAAATTAATAAAACTATCGAAAAATCTAAGGGCTTGCAAGTTATTGGAGTTAGACCATAACCCAATATGGATATTATGGGTGTGTACGGTACGATTTGGCTAAGTTTGCATCTCTAACCGAATCGCACCATATTTTATGGTTTGGTTTTTCTTTTAAATTTCAACCTAACCATACAGTTCATTTCATAATTTTTTCAAACCGAAAAAAAAAAGTTTGGTATGGTTTTGTTTGTGGTTCGACCCATTTTTATTCATAAAATAAAAAATATATTCTATCTAAAAACTTCAATTACATATTTCTTATCACTGATGCAAATATAAACAACAATATTTAAAATCAACCATTTACCAAATAAACATGTAAAACTTATAGAAAGGAGGGATTTCGGCCATTATAAAATTATAATCGTGACTAGTCTTTTTTTTTAATTATTTTGAACTATAATGATATACTAGACTTTATCCCAATATAAGACACAAAATTTATTTTTTATATGCTTCTAACAAATATATTACCAATTATATAAATCAATAAGTAACTAAATAATAGAATTAGTAAGACAAAGGAAAAAAATTTTCATAAGTTAAAATACTAGATGCTAAAATCTAAAATCTAAAATCTATCTTATTTGTAGACAACAAAAAAATTTAAACATAATATGACAAATCTAATTTTATTCTCATGAATGATACATATTTAAGTCACAAATTTTAAAAATAATTAATTTTTTAATGAAACAATTAAGAGTAAAAATAATATGTTTAATTTAAGAAAAAATATGTAAAACAGTTCGGTTCAGAGTCCCGAACCGAACCGTGAACTGAACTATGAACCAAACCGTTTCAAAAAAGAACCAAAATTTTGGTTCGATTTGATTCGATTCGATCTAGTACAGTTCACAGTTTAATAGGTTTTTTTTACACAGCCTTAATGGATATGGATGGTGGTCGGCTGAAGATGTCATGGTTAGATACACACTTTAGAATGGTACCTAATCAGACATATGATATTACTCTTCGATAATATACTAGGGCATGTATTAAACTGCTCTTTGGGGGCTTTATTATTGTGGACAAATAATCCAATATGGTTCACGTTATGTACCTCTAGCTACTCGATGACTTAGAGAGAGTAGGGCAGTTTACATAGGGAGTAGCTTGTTTGGCATGGCTATACATGCAGCTATGCATAGCTTCCCATATAGACACGAGTGGTAGTCCTATAGATCTAGACATGGGAACACTTCCCACACATTGCCCCACTGCGTCGACAGATCACATCAATTACTATAGGTCGCCCATTAATCAGTTATTGGGGTGCAGCTTTTGATGTCACTCACTCTCCCACACATTTGCTGTTCGAGTACAGGGGGTGTTTCGATAGACAGCTCCCTAGCTAGGTATTGGTTCCTATATTTTATGTGTTGACATGTATATAGTTTTATTGTATTTACTAATGTATACCATGCATTTTTTCTTCTATAGATTGTTTGGGACCTCTACGTTGTTATTATGGATTCCTTCCCTATGTACAGTTGAGCTGGCAGTGACATATGGCGTGCCTAAGGCCCCCTATTTTGCTTTCACATTATCGAGCATTACTACCCATATAGGGTACTCAAACAGTTTGGTGGTTTCTAGGGGATCCTCAACCCTCCAACTAATATGAGAGCCACGTAAGCTAGACTTACGGGGGCATTCCGAGTAGAACTAGGCGACAAAGCATGCTGGGTAGATAACTGAATGGCATGACAGGTGCGATTGCATTGTCGAGATACCAGGTATTCCTACCGGCACATTTGCAGATTATTCTATTGGTACTATGCGATCACCAGGCATTGGATCAATCGTACATTGGCTATTATTTGATAAATGATAAATTCATCGACCACATAAACTATATATGAATTTATACTATATTTGTTATTCATTGATCTACGTGTTTCCTCTCGCTTGCAGGCAAATTTTATCTATAGAGTCCTAGAGGTGCCATTAGAGAACACTCTTGTCACTGCACGAGATGTCATTCATGCAGTGGATGAGTTTACGGGTTTAATTTTAATGATTTAGTGCCAGTGCCGGCACCACCACCAACGCTAGCATCGGCACCATCACCAACACCAGTACCAGCGCTTGAAGATCCACAGCCTTAATCTGTACAGAGACAGCGGCTAGCTAAAGAGAGGTGTAGGCGGGGTTAGGAGCGAGGGTAAGCCCGAGGTGTACATATCAAAGACGAGCCTTCCTCCTCTCATGCACATGGATCTCATGAGCCAGGCCTTCCATAGTTTCTTCATTCCGAGCTTGGTCCATCATCATCATCATAGGCTCATCTAGACGAGACCCAATGGTAGACATATCATACATCAAATTCTACACCTTCCTTACTTCACAAAAGAGGCGACCATTACTGCCACGTGATATAGGGGGAGGACTCACTCGGGTGGAGCCAGACCTAGTCCCATTTCATCCTTATGGTGCTGGTGGTGGAGATGGAGATGCCACACACACAGGTCGATCAAACTATGGAGCTTTCCCATCAGGATGTCTATCGGTGTACACCATTCCCTCGGACTTTTATTAGGCGGGGACGAAGGAGACGAGACGCCCAACAGTAGCTACTATATAGATTTTTATCTTTTATGATTCTTGTATATAGATTCTTATTTTTTCTCATTACTGTTTGTAGTTAAAAGTACATTCATGTAATTAACACATTATTCATTTGATTCTTCTATATTATAAGTTTTTTATCATGTTTACTGTGAATGATTTTACACTTCCGTTGCGATTGAATGAATTGGTTTGACACTGAGCTTTGATGGATTGGGTTTGAGAATACTATTGTGGTTAGGTTATGAAGTATGGAAGTTGTTAAGCCATAGTGGATGATGGCAAATGAATGATGTATATGGCTGATTGTGTACGATTTTGATAGGTTTTAACAATTAATATAATAAGGAGGTTGTTTATGATTTCCAATAATGGAGGAATGGTTAATGGGGGAGAATAGTTAGTACTGACATCGTTTTTTGAAGAGATAGGATCACTTAATAGTGAGGTCTATTCAAAAAATATCGACCTCGTCTCAAACTTGCTCAAGGCCCTCGTTTGTTTCAAGACAAATATTTTTTGGAAAACAATTTCCTTTGTTTTTCTTTGTTTGTTAAGCAGAAAAGAACACTTTAAGTAGAAAACATTTTTCTTTTAAGGGAAAATAATTTTTATTAAAGAGTAAATCCTATTTATTTTAAGGAAAACGACTTACTATTTTCAAAATGAAAAGTCATTTTTCGAATTAGTCTTTGCAAGTATTCAAACTTTAGCAGTGCGATATTTAGTTCTTTTTTCATAATTAACCAATAAATTATATTTAAACATGAAAATTATTTAATGGAAAAAAGAAAAATAAAAAACATTAAAAAATTATAAATATGAATTGATGGTTTGTAAATAAATAATAATATTTATACTTTAACCTTTAAATAAAATTATTTGGCATAATGTACTTATATAGTAATATGCTGATAATAAATTATTTACATAAGATAATGTGTTACATAATATTGGTTAGTCAAACATCGAAAATTTTTTTCATTATATTATGTAAATGTAACCAAATACATAAAAAAATATATTATTTAAAAAAATATTTTTATATAAAATACCTTTTAAATATAAGATATTTTTCTTGACACAAAAACTTAAAATTAGAAATATTTTTTTCTGACATCTTCATAAATTTTTTAAAAAATAATAATATTTCAGTCCTTTTCCCCTTCAACAGATTTGTGGAATTAATTTCTGGACATATAATTGACTCTGACCCACGGTGTTAAAATATCATCATTCACAGGCTTTGGGCATCCAGCTTCGGCTGCAATCCATATTCAAACATACTTTACCAGAAATCATTTGGACTATTAAGCATTCACCTGGATGCCGGATCAGCTAATTCCGCTTGTGTGTGGTTTCCTTGGTAAAACCCGCTAACCTCCATCCCGGGCCGATGAAAGTTCTTTCATAACATTTTCAATTTTAGTATTCTCAATTCAATCACTCGCATTTCACATACTTATCGTCGCGATCATTTGCAGAATTGTTGACAGATTAGCTAAAAGTGATCGAAACAAGATGATGGTCGAAGATCTGGGCGTTGAGGCCAAGGAAGCCGCGGTTCGTGAGGTCGCCAAGCTTTTGCCACTTCCAGAGCTCTTGCAGTCCATAGCTTCTGTCAAAGCTGATTACATTGCTCGCCAGCAGGTTTTTTATTTTTATTATTTCTTTTTACCCCTAATTCTTGTATTTGTATTGGAATTCTTCTTGTCGGAGCGGATGTACCTACCAATTGTTAGATGTTGATTTCTTGTTGTGCGTCTAATAGCAAGTTCGGCTATTGTTTTGTGGTAGGCAAATGATGCACAGCTTAGCACCATGGTTGCAGAGCAGGTACGTCGTCTGAATTTCTTTTAAATTTGTTTTTGAAAGGAGATTTCTGCAGTATTTGTTGTAATTTTAACTTCGCGATCATCTAATTTCACCACAATGATCAGAAAGCAAATTGATATATTGTGGCTTTCTTAGTTAGGTGGTAACGGGATGCCAACAACCAATGATAGTGTTATAATTGTAGAAAGCGAGGAAAACATTTCTATTTTTTTTAAAGGAGGAGACTATTTTCCTCTAGTTAATCACCGCATTGGCTACTGACAGCTATTGATGCCTTTGAGCAAGAGTTACTGGCAAAATTTAAAGACTGTAAGCATTAGATTAAATGAAGCACTAAAACATTTTATGAAGTGCTTTAGGTAAAGAAGCACACACTTAATTTGAGAGGCGAAGGTCATGCTGCTGTTAATCAAGCTTGTGTAAATGGTGCACTACAGGTAGAGCAGGTGCAGGGTGGGCTTGAGTCGCTCAATTCATCACAGAAGACTATAACGCAACTCCGTGATAACTTCTTTTATAGAGAAGTGTGACACTTTCTTTGTCTATATGCTCTTTAACTGTTGTATAGGAAATTTAAAGTTACTTCATTGAAAGATTTATTATTTATTCACCTTTATGGGTGTCTGCACATTATCAGGTTATGCCAAGAGTGTCAAACATTGATTGAGAATCATGACCAGATAAAGCTTCTTAGCAATGCAAGGAATAATCTTAATACAACCCTTAAAGTGAGTTACCTTTTTTTTTTTTTTTTATTTGTGAATGCCTGTTATTCTTGGTTAGATTATTCCATGATCAATCATTAGATTAAGTAAAACAAGTACCATTTTCTTTTTAGGGATGGCATTTTTTTCATTGCGCAAGTCTTAGAAATACCATTACTTGCCTCACATATCTAAATCAGAGAGTTAGTAGCAAAGAAAGCTGCCAGCAGCTTCTATGCCATAGATAAAACTCCCCCATTTTAATAATCTTTATTAAAGAATTGATTTCTGAATCTTGCATGTAAGATTAAGGGTGTTGATTGATTCCTTACTTTTTACGTAAGCATTTGGATTTGTTAGTCTGTTATGGTTATCATGTGGATTATCTCTTGTAGGATGTTGAGGGCATGATGTCCATTTCGGTTGAAGCAGCTGAGGCTAGAGAGTCATTGAGTGATGATAAGGAACTCATTAACACTTATGAAGTAAGTGTTATGATCTTTCCTAATGCCTTTTCAGATTGATTAGTTCTTGTTTGAATGAGAGAACATCCAATTGTTAACTATTTGCCATCCTTGCCTTGGCAATGTCATAACTATACATATGATTATTTTCTTCAATGTTGTTAGTTTTGTTTTTCAGAGGTTGACTGCTCTTGATGGAAAGCGGAGATTTGCATTAGCTGCTGCAGGATCTCATAAGGAAGAGGTTGGCAGGCTAAGGTTGTGTTTTCTTTTTAAAACAGCACTACTACTTCTGTTTATATTTTAATTTCTTGTGTAGAATTGTCATTCCCTGAAACTATATTAGTGAACAGTCCCTCTGTTTTGTGATCTTAATATTTTAGCATTACTTTTATGGCATTGCAGAGAGTATTTTGAAGATGTTGACCGCACATGGGAGACATTTGAAAAGACATTATGGGGTCATATTTCCAACTTTTATAAACTTTCTAAAGAGAGGTAAGCATTTTGATTTAGAGACTGCGAGTGGCATGATTCAATATCTGACATTGCCTTCTCCCCCCAAAAAAAAAAAAAAAAAAAAGAAAAAGGAAAAGTTGAAGTGTGGTGATGTGGGGAAATTTGATATGTCTAGGGATTTTTTCTCTTTCTTCGGACATCACAATGTGGTCATGTTTTTCTCTGATGATTCACATAAAGTTTAAGATGTGTTAGAGTATCTCAAATTTAATTGATCTGGTAGTCTCTCTGACAGTTGTAAGCTAGAGAAAATATTGGTGAAAAATTGTACTACGTGCATATGAGATTACTCTTGGATATTAATTGCTAGATTGTATGATTGATGATGTTGCCACGTCTTTTTTAAAATAAGATAGAATACTATGACCTGCATCTGTTCCTGAATGTGATAGTACATATCCAATTTTAATTTTCTTTTTGGATTGACTGGGGAAGGACCTGCTAGCATTTTTTGCTTCTTTTGATGCATAAGCTACAATCTCCACTCATGAGGAGGTTAGTAACTAAGAATTTGTGTGATACTACATGTCCAGTTTTAATTTCCTTTTGGATTGAATGGGGAAGGACCTGCTATCGTTTTTTGCTTCTTTTGATGCATAAGCTACAATCTCCACTCATGAGGAGATTAGTAACTAAGAATTTGTGTGGACGCGCACACACACACACACACACACAAAAACTGAGGTATTTTCTAGTGGGTGAAAACAATACCCTTTTTGTTTTTCTGTAGTTCAACATGTAAACTTCATGAGTTTGTATTTTGGAATTGCTCTTTTTGGGAGTAGCACCTTCCATATTGAATACGATGATGAAATGTTCCGATATTTTCATGTATCATATATCTTAGGGACAAATGGATTATAGAAAGATAAATTGCACTGATCCCTCTATACTTCCCATCTATAAAACTACTTTTCCTAAGCTATGTATTCCTTCCCATCCTTTCTTGTTGATATACGTGTAATATTATTAGTATTATATTAACAATGTAATTAATAGTATGGTAGGTAAGGTAGACCAATAGTTACAATTAATAGTATGGTAGGTAAGGAAAACCAATAGTCACAATTAATAGTATGGTAGGCAAGGTAGATCAGTAGTCACAAATTTTTTGTATAAATAGATGTATTCTTGTACAAATTATATATGAAAAATACTTTATAATTTCATCATGGTATCAGAGCCTCGCTGCCATTAGAGGCGAGTTTTTCTCCCTCCGCAGCATTAGGTTTTAGTTTTTTACTTTCCCATTTTCTTTTTTTTTTCCGTTACCGTTGTTCCTTCTCTTTTTTTTCTAAAGGAGGTCGAGTTTCCTCCCTCCATTTTTTGTCACCGCCGCTACAAGGAGGAGGAGCATCCCCCGATCGGCCTATCCCAGAAGTCCGACCGCCATCGGAGGCCGCGCGTGGGCTCACGCGCCGATTGTTCTTCCGAGGAATTCCTCACGCGCCGGCGCGTGAGGGCGCGTGGGAGGTCCGAGCCACCTCCGACGAGTGGCGTTCGGCTCGACAGCCCAAATCCGGCCTTTTCCCGCCGTTTTTCCGCCGACACGACTACTGTTCCGACGACTACTGTTCCGACGTGCACTATTCCGACGTGCACTATTCCAACGCGATCTATTTTTGGATTGTTCTGGTATCTCCTTTTCTTTCAATATGGAAAGTGATAAGAAAATTGTAGCTATTAGTACTGATAATCCTTCACTGCAAATTAGTCCTATCAAGCTTGATGGAAATAATTATCTTGCCTGGTCACGGTCTTGTTTATTGTTTATCAAAGCTAGAGGAATGCAGGATTATATTACCGGTACTAAAGTCAAACCAGCAACAACTGATCCAACATTCAACCAGTGGGATTCTGAAAATTCGCTGGTAATGTCATGGCTTATCAATTCCATGCAGCCCCAAATTTCAAGGACATACTTATTGCTTGACACAGCAGCAAAAATATGGAATTCTGTTACTCTCACCTATTCACAAGTGGGAAATGATGCCCAGATTTATGAGATTCGAAACAAAGTCCATGGTTTGAAGCAAGGAGAGATGACAATCTCGCAGTATTTTTCTGAGTTGAATGGCCTGTGGCAAGAGCTTGACTATTATCAAGATTTTCAGGCTGATTGTACTGAAGATGCAGTCAAATTTCAGAAACTGCTTGCAAAAGAAAGGGTCTATGATTTCTTGGCCGGACTGAACAATGAATTTGATCAGATTAGAGTTCATGTTCTGGGTAAGACCCCTTTTCCTTCTCTTGAGGAAGCATATTCCTATGTTCAGCAGGAAGAGAGCAGACGCAATACCATGCTCTATATCCCACAAGTTGAAAAATCTGGTTTAGTAGCAGCTAGTGATTCATCTGAGCAGCTGAAAACCCAAAGTTCTAATAAGGATCATTTGCGATGTGATTATTGTGGAAGACCACGTCATACCAAAGAGACTTGCTGGAAATTACATGGACGCCCAACGAGAGGTCGTGGAGGCAAACGAGTTAATTCTATTCGGGCAAATTTGTCTGAAACTATAACAACTCCTGAGATGACTCCCTCTGACTTCTTTTCTCCTGATGAGATTCAGTATCTTAAGCGTCTGATGTCTCATAAAGAATCTTCCTCCGGTGCCAAATCCAACTTTGTGCAGTCAGGTAATGCTTTTTCTGCTACCCTTGATACTAATCATTGGATTATTGATTCTGGTGCGAATAGACACATGACGGGCTCCTCAAAAAATCTTCTTGAATACTCACCATGTTTAAATAAGGACAATGTCCGAATAGCCGATGGCTCTTTTACTCCAGTTTCTGGAACAGGTTCTGTTTTCTGTACTCCCCATATCAAACTATCCTCTGTGCTTCATGTCCCTCAATTTCCTGTCAATCTGTTATCTGTCAGTACACTTACAAAAAATCTCAACTGTAAAATTGAGTTTTTTCCTGATCATTGTGTCTTTCAGGATCTTCAAACAGGGAAGAGGATTGGCAGTGGTAGATTGCACGATGGCTTATATATGTTGGATGAAAGTCAAGGATCTAGTCTCCAACAGGTTTTTTATGGGGAAAATAAAGATGTTAATCAAGAAATCTTGCAATGGCATAGGCGTTTGGGACATCCCTCCTTTTTTGTGTTAAGTAAATTATTTCCTAGTTTGTTTTCAAAGACTCAGTTTGATTCATTAGTTTGTGATCCTTGCGAATATGCAAAACATTCTCGAAACTCTTATCCTTTGATTAATAATAAAAGCCAGTTTCCTTTCATGACTATTCATTCTGATGTTTGGGGTCCTACTCAGACTACTTCCTTGTCTGGTAATCGATGGTTTGTCACTTTTATTGATTGTTGCACCAGGATGACTTGGGTCTATTTACTTAAGGCTAAGAGTGATGTGTTTTCTTGCTTTCAGTCTTTTCATAAGATGGTTTGCACCCAATTTGATGCTAAAATAAAAATTCTTAGGACTGATAATGGCACTGAATACATGAATGAAAGATTTGATTCTTATTTAAGGTCACATGGGATAATTCATCAAACTAGTTGTCCCTATACAAGTGCACAGAATGGGGTAGCTGAGAGGAAGAATCGGCATCTTTTGGAAGTTGCTAGATCTCTTATGTTTACCATGAATCTTCCTAAGCCTTACTGGGGCAATGCAATTCTAGTTGCTGCATATCTAATCAACCGAATGCCTCTTAGAGTCCTTAACTACAAGAGTCCTTTAGAAATCTTAACAGGACATAACACATACACTGTCCCTCCAAAGGTTTTTGGATGTGTTTGTTTTGTTCATACTAAGGATGCTGGGAAACTAGATCCAAGAGCCCTTAAGTGTGTGTTTATTGGGTACTCGCCGACACAAAAAGGTTACAGATGCTACCACCCTCCATCTAGGAAGTATTTTGTGAGTATGGATGTTACTTTCAGAGAAACTGAACCTTACTACAATCCAACTCCATCATCTCTTCAGGGGGAATAATGCAAAGGAAGAGATGATACCTAGTACTGTGACCCTCATTGATCTTACCCCAAGAACAAGTGATGATCAGAAGGAGACTATAATCCAGGGGGAGAAAATTGGACGTTTGGATAAACCTGATTTGAAGAGGTACTCAAGGAGAAACAAAGACACAACAGAAGAAGTCATCGTGCAACCTACTCTCCGCTGCCAAGAATCATCCTCTTCTGGTGAGTTATTTTTTGATGATTTAGATAAACCTATTTCTCAAAGAAAAGGTGTTAGAGCCTGTACTAAACATCCCATTTCTAATTTTGTTTCCTATGATTCTTTATCTCCTACCTATAGAGGTTTTGCCTTGTCCATTTCGTCTGTGTCTATTCCACAGGATTGGAAGGAAGCACTCAATGATCCAAAATGGAAGGGAGCAATGATTGAAGAAATGAAAGCCTTGACTAAGAATGAGACTTGGGAGCTTGTTACCTCTCCACCTGGAAAGAAACTGGTAGGCTGCAAATGGGTGTTTACTGTAAAACACAAAGCTGATGGATCAATTGATAGGTTCAAAGCTAGATTGGTGGCTAAAGGATTCACTCAAACGTATGGGGTAGACTACAGGAAACTTTTGCTCCAGTAGCAAAAATGAACACAATCAGAATCTTGTTATCATGTGCAGCCAATCTTGATTGGGATTTACAGCAGTTTGATGTGAAAAATGCCTTTTTACATGGAGATTTAGAAGAAGAAGTGTATATGGAGATCCCACCTGGATTTGATACTGAAACAACACATGGGAAAGTATGCAGACTGAAAAAGGCATTATATGGATTAAAGCAATCTCCTAGAGCATGGTTCGACAGATTCAGCAAAGCTATGACTTCTTTCGGCTATCAACAGAGCAATGCAGATCATACTCTATTTATTAAACATAACAAGGGTAAAATTACTATTCTCATAGTTTATGTTGATGATATAGTATTGACAGGAGATGATGAAAAGGAGATAGCTCGATTGAAGAAACTTTTGGCCCAGGAATTTGAAATTAAGGATCTGGGAAAACTGCAATATTTCTTAGGAATTGAAGTTGCCAGATCAAAGAAAGGTATCTTCATTTCTCAGAGAAAATATATTCTGGATCTCCTGGAAGAAACTGGCATGTTAGGTTGTAAGCCAGCTGAATCTCCTATTGAAAACAACCATAAGCTACAAGTTGGAATTGGTGATGCAGTTGATTTAGGGAGATATCAGAGATTGGTAGGAAGACTAATATATCTCTCTCATACTAGACCCGACATTGCATATGCAGTCAGTCTAGTGAGTCAATTTATGCATGATCCACGAGAATCACACATGCAAGCAGTATTTCGCATCTTGAGATATCTGAAGTCTGCTCCCGGAAAAGGACTACTATTTGCCAAACATGGTCACCTTCAGATAGAATGCTTCACAGATGCAGATTGGGCTGGATCTCCAAGTGATAGAAGATCCACCACTGGCTACTGTACTTTTGTAGGAGGAAATCTAGTAACATGGAGGAGCAAGAAACAAAATGTAGTTGCTCGATCAAGTGCTGAAGCAGAATACAGAGCTATGGCTCAAGGGGTTTGTGAGCTTCTGTGGGTACAGAAGATATTAGAAGAATTAAGTCTATCAAGCAAAGATACACTGTCCTTGTATTGTGACAATAAAGCTGCTATTAATATAGCACAAAATCCAGTTCAACATGATAGAACCAAGCACATAGAGATTGATCGACACTTCATCAAAGAAAAATTGAATAATGGTGCCTTGAATTTACATCATGTGACATCTGATAAGCAACTGGCTGATGTATTTACTAAAGGGTTGTGTCACAGGACCTATCATACTTTAGTTTGCAAGTTGGGCATGTGTGATATCTATGCTCCAACTTGAGGGGGAGTGTTGATATACGTGTAATATTATTAGTATTATATTAACAATGTAATTAATAGTATGGTAGGTAAGGTAGACCAATAGTTACAATTAATAGTATGGTAGGTAAGGAAAACCAATAGTCACAATTAATAGTATGGTAGGCAAGGTAGATCAGTAGTCACAAATTTTTTGTATAAATAGATGTATTCTTGTACAAATTATATATGAAAAATACTTTATAATTTCAACATTTCTCTTACCTATTTCTTCCGTCCAGCATTCCTTTATTTTCTATCATTGACTCTTATGGTTAGAGCACCAGATGACCTTCATTTAATCCTTTCAGTACAGCATTTTTCTCTTCTCCATCAGCTGCTTTGCCATCTATTCCACCTCACCAACATTCATCTGACCCATCTATAGCCACCTGGTTGGCTTCTGTACGGACACCATAATCCTAACAAAATCTCCACTGCCTCTCCATTGTACAAGACCTCCACTATATTCTTCAACTTTCCACTTACTCATGTCACTTACTGCACTTTCCTCTCTAAACCTTCTATGCATACATTTATTTTTCACTTCTCTCTATTAGCCAATTGGAAAGGTTGGATCTCACAAACTATTGAAATAACAAGCTTTAATGTCTTTTTGGTGGGGCACCAAAACCATCTAGTTTTTTTCTTTTTCCTTTTTTTTTTTTAAATTAAAACCATGTTGGGGAGTTGGCTTTGTGGCACAAATGCCCATATTGGCAAAAATTCTTGTAAAATGTATGAATCATGACAGTAATGGGAATGAGAAAGTAGCAAAAGTTAAAGAGGAACGCCTGAAGGGATGACTTTTTCTATGGTGCATTAGATGGTTTTTTGGCTCTGTGAGAAAACAAAAAATGAGTTTGTGAAGGGAAGACTCTTGGGCTTGAGGTCTAATGTGGTGCAGTAGAAGGTGTATTAATTGGTAAGGGAAATGGAAAGAATAAAAAATCCTTCAGGTGTGAGACACACAAGGAGGGACTGGAAGTAGTAAGGAGTTTTAAGAGATATGCAGGGTGTGATTTGGTTTGAATAAGTAGAAAGTTTTTGAGTAGAGCATATGGTTTGCCTTAAAGTATAATTGCAAAGAGAGAAGAGAGAGAGGGGGGGGTGTTTGGGTTGCGTTAGCAGGGTGGTTGTAAGACTTGAATATTGTTGTAGGAGGGAAGATATACCTGGTTTCATTCGCGAATCTATAGAGATATCAAAACAAATGCTCTGTATTGTTATGATTTTATGCAATTAGATGGGTTAAGCCTTATATTGAACAACCTGTGGGTTGTGGTATGTTGGACAAATTCAAACTCTTAAGTCAGTCAATGTCAAACAAATTGGTTCACAAAAGGTCACCTGCACAATGTTGAAAGGTAGGAAGAGGAAAAAGATTAAATATTGAATTAAAGAAAGAGTGAAGAGGCTCAATTTTCGGGTCATGAGTTGATTGTACATGCAATGATTTATTATTAGTTGAACCTTTTTCTTGTTCTTTTCTTTTTTTATTTTTATTTTCCCTTTTTTTTTTTTATTTTCTTATCTTTATCTTTAAGGGATTAAATTACTTACCAGTAGTTTGGAATGTCTAATTATTAATCTGTCTTATAAAGTTAGATGTTTTTTCTTTTTGGCTAGTCCCGACATATAACATCTATTGGGAGGAGGAATTAGACGTGCTCGATCCCATTTGGAGACAAGCATTCATATTGTTAGGTGAGAAGGGGTTTCTACAATTTAAAATTAGGTAGTTTGATAAACATTTGGGCAGGATTAAAAGCCAAAAGTTTTGTTTGAAAGACAAACATTGAAGATAAGTTATCCAGATTTTGATTGTCATCCAAACAAGACCTTGGACTTTTTGGAAGATCCCTATATGTGTGTGTGCGCGTGTGGTTTTGTTATGGTAGAGTGTGCCTTGAATTAGATTTTGATAAAAATATCAGAGGGATGGGAAGTGGAAGCAATGAAAGTGGGGGGAATGGATTGATCTTGTGTTTGGATGACTGGAAGTATGAATCACAATGGGTATATAGTACATCATGTCATCTGTATCCTCTCATTGAACGTTGAAAGGGGTGACATGGATGTATATAAATTTTCCACTAATCATACCTCCTAAATTGGAGATTCTAGTTTATCAACCCCATGAAAATATTTACTTTATCCTCTGCATAATAATTTAATTTTGCTTCCATTGTCTTCTGAAATATGGATTTTATAAATTTTACTTTTATTTTCCATCCTCCCTTTGCCTCCAAATATAAGATGTTAGAGGTCTGTGTTAAGTTTACATTATTTTTAAAATATCGATTATACATTTCATGAGTAAGGCATGCTTTTTGCTAGAGTTAATTTTCTCTCTAGTACACTTTTGCATAAACACTGGTTAGCACAGGCTTCTCTTTGTCAATCCCATATACATGTTATATTTCAACGTTCCATGCTAAAGTCACTACTATTTCCTTAGCTAATTGTTGCATTTACCTTCTGATACCATGACCATTTTTACTATTCTTATTTAGACATTGCCCTCATAATGTATTATTAGCTGACAACATCCATTTTTGTCTTTTTCTGGGCAGCCCACAGACTCTGGTTCGTGCTTTAAGGTCTGTTGCTTATTGTACTCAGATATCATTTTCTTGTATGTATTGCTGCTTTACCTTTATGGTCACGAAAACTTTGTATTGCTGGCAATTATACCTCATACTTTCATCCTACTTATGGTTGAGTTCTATGTTTTTATTATCAAGTCGCTGAGTGGATCCATCTTTGGCCCTGGACTGTACATATTTTGTTACGAACTAATAGTCCACCAATAGCTCAAAGGGAGAGGCAGAACATTAATAGCAGTGATGATGGTGTTATGGTGTCAAAAAGAATAAAGCTTAGTCAAGAGTATTAAGAAAGAGAAAACACATGGTGCTATCGAGGCTTCTTCCTTTATAGGAACCGTTTCATCATCACAAGAAAGAAAACCATTTATAGTTGGTTGGCCTACTGGTTTAAAATCTCTCTATTTCTCTCACTTGAGTATGAAATCTTTGTTTCTTTCTTTCAAAAGATTCGAGAGGAAATTAGAAGATTTACAGTTCTACTCTTTTGGAAAGTTTTCCTTTGTTCATATGCAAGGAACATCACTATGGTTAGCCATATGATTAGAGGAACTAATCGTTGTACTACTAAGCTACCGGTGTTACTTGAAATTGTGCAAATCCTATATATGAAAATGAGAGAAAAAGTAAATTCCATGAAAAGTATGCTTGTTTTGTAGGCATGGTGCCTACTACATGTTAGAGCACAATTTAATCAACTTCATGTGTGGACTCCACATCACCTAAGGAAAAGGAGAATGGGAAAGGGTCAGGTCGTGGGATGAAGGTGATCCTTGTGAAAAGAATGCCTAGCCCTCACTAGTCAAGCATTAGAGGTTACGATGGGGATTGCTCACTTTGGTTAGAGATTATGGGTCATTGAGGAATGCATTCTCTATGTCTTGGTCCCCTAAAACTTAGAACCCTTAGAATAGAATGTCTACTTGTGGAGTAAAACTGATGCTAAGAGGTTAGAGGAGATGAGGCTGGCCTCTAATATGAGGAAGCATGGCCTAGGGTGAGAGGCTCCATATTCTGTGTTGCTAAAGGAATGGTAACCATACTTATGGGTTGATATTGGTCGCTAATAAGCATTCTTGGCAACAAAGAACAAGCAACTTTTTGAAAATTTTTGGCATTAAGTCTTATATTTGAAATTGAGATTTGTTACAAAATAGGAAAGTTAATTGTTACAAAATAGGAGAGTTGTCATAAATTAGGAATGTATTTTATTAGAAGGATTAAATAGGATTATTTTCTTTTATTTCATATCTTCAAGTATGTATATAATTATGTACTATATGAATCCATGAACATATAGAAAATTCTTTACATTTCAAATTTATGTGGTATTAGAGCTATGATTTCTAGGATTTCTTTCCTTTTCACATTTAACTCTATGCTAAGTAGTAGGTGTGGTGTGGTTGGATTTGTGGTGTTCTCTGATTGACTTCTTGTGAGGTCAAGTTTTGGTTATTTTAACTTAGTGGCAATGCCATACATTTATTCAATGCTACCTAATTTGCAACTCACCTATTATGGAGAGTTATTCAGGTTTTGGTTGTTTGAAGGGTGTTCCTTGATAGGGTATGCTATAAAAAAATTACGTTTACTTCATATAGAATGTTTTTCGTATGCGGATTGGGCAGGGTCTAACGAGACCGAAAATCCATTATTGGTTATGGTGTTTTCTTTGGTGGAAATCTGGTCTCATGGAGGAGAGAGAAATAAAATGTTGCATCTAGATCTACTGCAAAATCAGATTGTAGAGCTATAGCTTAATCTATGTGTGAGGTGACGTGATATATCAACCTCAAGTTGAGCTTAAAGTCTCAGTGCCAGAATAGTTATGGTGAACTAAGCATGCTGTTTTTCCTATTGCATCAAATCTTGTGTTTCACCAATGAGCTAAATATATTGAGGGCCTGTTTGTTTCAGTGAAAATGTTTTTCAGGAAAATTTTTTTCATTTTTTCCATGTTTGTTTAAAGGAAAAAAAAAAAAAAAACAATTAATGGAAAACGTTTTCCCCTAAGACTATCAATTTACGGGTTTCCCAATCATTTACAATACAAAGATATTTATTATTAATTTTTTAATATTTTTCTTTAGGTAGATTTATTTCTAGTCATAATATATGTCTTTTTTTTTTTTTTAATTTTTTATACTTAAATTGTATGAGTTATTTTGAAGTTATACAAATAGAGGAAATCTATTTTCATAAAATTAGCCAAATATTTAAAAATTGTTACTTTTCAAGAAAACTTTTTCAAGGAAAAATGTTTTTCATTAACAAATATTTTTCCTCAAAACAAACGGAGCCTGAGTTTGACTGTCATTTTTGTTTGTGAGAAGATGTAACTTGATAATTAGTGGGCATGTGAAAGTTAGAGAACAACTTGAAAATCTTTACAAAAGCTTTAAAGGGGACTTGGTTGAATTCCCTCTCCCCCTCCCCCCAACCAAGCTGTCATGGTTGACATTTATGCTTCATCTTGAGAGGGAGTAATATAGAATAGGAAAATTAATTGTTATAGAGAAGGAAAGTTGTTATAGAATAGAAATGAATTTTATTAGGAGGACTAAATAAATTATTTTATTTCCTTTCTTATCTTCTAGCATGTATATAAATTTGTATTATTTGAATTAATTAATATACAAAAAATTCTTTTCACTCCAAATTTACAAGAAGGCATAATGAAACCAATGAGTTATTGCACCAAATGTTTATATGAGATATGATTGTCATGCTATCTTATCCGACACCACAAAGTATTATTGCAATATTCACTGTAGTTATGGTCTCTCTAAACATCTGCAAACATTAAAAGTAACATCACAAATGTGCACCCATCAAGTCCCCATAGAGTTCATCTCTGAGAACAATTTGAATAGGTGGGAGGGAAAGAGGGGAGAAGGAAAGACTTGATTTTATTTAATTTTTTCTGTAGTTATGGGGACAAGACAAACTTAGGCTTAGCTCTAAATAAAAGTATTACAGAAGTTTTCCTGAGCCTTGACTCCAAATATTCATTGAATATCTCTGTAATACACCTGTTTTGATATTTTCTAGAATGACCAAATGCATTAAGATAATAAAATAAAATCCTGGAGGCCACACTGGAGTAAGCTGCCTAGTTCTTCATGCTTAAGGGCATGGTATGTACAAGAACTCTAAAGGTATTTATTTGTATTAAGCTTGGCATAAATTTCAAGCTCATCTTGTATAAGAGCCTCAGCTCGGTAGAGTCTCGAATTATGCACGTGTTGTGGAAAGTACATCTCTTGATAGTTCTTCAGTTTCATTTCTATTTGTATTGCATGGTATATGGTGAGGCACTGCCTATTTCCACTACCTGCTTCCTTTATCAATGCTACTGCTGAAATTACAAAAGAATTAAGCCTTTCTTGAAGGGAGAGCAAGTTTTATTATAAATGCTTTGAATATGCCACGTAATTATAATAGAGCATAATTTATGAGGTCATGTTGGATGTAAGACTGAAAATAATTCAGTTCTTGAAGCATTTCGTCTGTATTAATGTGTGGAAAAATGAAACAACCATCAATCTAACAACCTATACAAGTACTAACTAGCTTGATTTAAAGTGGCAACTCTAGACTATGCTCTACAGAGTTACCACCAAAAAAAAAAAATAAAAAAATAAAAAAAAGAACAAGAAGAAGACGAAGAAGAAGAAGAAGTATGCACCTCAAACTCTAAATGGTATGTTGTTAATACTATCAGTGGAAATGGATTGTCTAAGCACATCTTATGATATGGGAGGAGCTGAAAGTTCAAGCAATTCTCAAGGTTATGAGACTACATAAGCTGAAGTCAAACTCTTAATGAAGGGAGGAACACATAAAAAGAAGAGAAGAATAAGGGAAAGAGATGTGCTTAACAAAGTTTACAGGCATGCCTTAATGGGCTACTTTTGGTCAGTAAATATTTGTTGGTGGAATAATGGGTAAATTATAGCAGTTTGTAAAATATAAAAAGTCAAAATTATAGATTAAAATTGCTTGGATAAACTATCATGTAAGTGAAATGATCAGAAAGAAGAATGAAATGCACACAATAGACATTCTTCACTTCTATAAGTTTTAGAGGCATTTCGTAACTGGTGACCTGTCACAACCAAATGTGTTAAATTCATGGAATACCATATCAGCAGCAAGATGGCTGATTACAATTTCCACCTTCTATTAAAAAAGAAAAATGAGAAAATTAAAATTTCCAAGAACTCTGCCAGTGGTTGTTGCACAATTAGAAATGGAAATTTTTTTGTTACATTTCAATAATTGACATTGTTCATTCACATGTACTTGCTATTTGAAACTCAATGGTTTCTTGTTAGAGTGGTCGAAATGCAAGAAATACTTGATCAACAGCTTGCTGAAGAGGCGGCTGAAGCTGAGGGAGGAGGTGCAATGGCTTCAATTACAAATCCAAGAAGAACGGCCAAGTAACTCTTTCTCAATCTGTTTTGATTTTGTTCTACCATTACTTTGGTCATGTTCAATCTAAGCTCATGCAAAGGCCATTGTAGCCACATCTGCTAATTTGCTTTGATGTTACAGGAAAGCCAGTGCTGGAGAAGCTTCCTCCAAGAACCTTGTGCACCCAAAATTGAAGGTTCAGGGTAAAGGCTACAAAGATAAATGCTATGAGCAGATAAGGAAAACGGTGGAGGCACGGTTCAATAATCTTTTGACTGTGGTACGTATAGATGGATGCTTCTATAATTATTACAGAAGACACATACTACTTGTTCTGTTTGTCTGGCATTTAATGTTTGGCATGATAACATTTCAATGTGGAAAAAGACCAATCTTCATGTTGTGGAGACCATCCAGTGTGTTACTTTGTTTTCTACATAATCTTTCTTTCTTTCTTCTTCTTCTTCTCTGTTTCTTCTTTTATTTTTTCCCTCCCCCCTCGTTGCTCACGCAATTTACAACCCTGCTTTTGCGTGCTGGTCTTTTTTTATTTTTAAAAACATATTGCAAGCTACTGCATGCATGCATATCGACTTTGTGTCCTATTCATTATTGCGCTTTATTATAAAAAGGAAAATGAAATGCAAACACTGACCTTCAACTCCTTTTTTTTTTTTCCCCAAATACTTTTAGCTTGTGTTTGAGGACCTCAAAGCAGCATTGGAGGAAGCTCGGACGGTATATTTTCATTCTATTCTTTTCACGCTGGTCAAGTATGCTCTGTCTTTTGTATTGTGATGACTACTTCTTTGGTTGTTATACACTCTTTTTTTCTTGCTTAGATTGGGGATGAGCTTGGAGATATTTATGACTACGTGGCTCCTTGTTTTCCTCCGAGGTTTGCCCTCCTTTCCACTGGAAGTGTTTTTGCTGGTCTGTATGATTATGTACCTTTTGTTAACCCTACTTTGCAAACTCTATTGAATGGTTGAACAGTACATTGCTATAGCAGTTTAGGCGCCTCATTGACTAGTAGATCCATGGCGATAACTTTTTCTTAGAGTTGTGTTAATGATTGTTGAGCTCTCTACATTTTATTGTTGTGTTCCATCTTTAGTCAAGAAATTCTAATTGTTGTCTATTGCGAAGCAGTTCTTATGACCAACATTGACAATGATATTTGCCTTCAAAATCCAAAGGTCTACTCAAGTTTAATTAAAGTTAGTAAGAAAAGTTGCTCCCCATAAATTATACTTCAAAAGGACCAATGCCATCTTGAAAAGAGTTTTGCCAGTGAGAGCGAAAATAAAAATTTGAAGTAAATGAAAGGAAGTGCTTTAGTTATATTTTTATATTCTCAAAGATTGTGGTTTCAAAAGAGGGGAGAGAAGAAGAGGAGAGGAAGAAGAGGAGAGAGAAGAGGGGGGTTGGGGGGGTGGGGTTGGGTGGGTGGTGGTGGGGCGGTTTAAGAGGAATGTCATTTCCTTCTATTAATTTACCTCATTAGATATTAAAACGGTTTAATCACACTTATAGCCTAGGTAGGAAAATATAATGAAGAATGATGGTTTTCCTCAGGGTTAAGAATGAGGTTGACTGACCTTAAGGTTTAACCTTTTTGGTTAAGGCTTTAGGAACTATCCTGACCAATCCTATAATATTCTGGTTTGATGTTTCCACCAAGACCACTCGTGGAGATACATGTACATTGTAAGCCAGATTCAACATATGCATGGGTCTCATAGGGTGCTTCATGTGCTTAGAAAGGGAAAGAAAGCTCTTATGCTATTTTAAGTGGGGGCTCTTTAACCTTAATCAAGGAGTCCAGGCCATACGACAAATAAATAACCATGCACCAAATATGCTCCTGATTCTTAAAGACAGACAAGATATAGTTTCACAGCATGATAATTAGATCTACAAAGTAGCTTACAGATGCATACAATATGTTAATGGGGATATGTCAGGGTAGGTCGTACATGACAACAGTGACTTTTGGTTTTTCACAAGCTAAGAATTCACACTGCTTGCTACATGGCTTTGGTTGACAAACATATAGCTCTGTTTGAATTTGTTATATTTGGTTTATTGTACTGGATTCAATTAAAATAGTCGTGTTTATTGTACCAGGTTCAATTAAAATAGTCATTCTTGGGGCTACTTGCAGTCTGCACAATGGAACTAGACTTTATGGTGTATTTCCATTGTCTAATTGTGCATGGATTTGTACATAGATGTTCCTATTATGACTGCCCCTCTATTTGCCAACTGAAAAGTGCTTCATCTTAAAAGCTGAAGTAGTAAATTTGTTAAATTAGAAAACAAGGATATATATATATATATATATGTATGTATGTAGTATGTATGTATGTATGTATGTATGTATAAAGTATCTTGCATGCTTCATGAGCTACAAAGCACTCTTGCATCTTAACAAACTTATTGCTAACTTGAAAAACTCCCTGTAGGATTCTCTTTCTCAGTGGAGATTTGGATTGATTTGTTTCTTTGTTTCATTTTGTCTTGTTTGCAGATATGAGATCTTTCAACTCATGGTGAATCTATATACTGAGCGGTTCATCCAGATGCTGAGATTGCTCAGTGACAGGGCAAATGAGCTTACAAATATCGAGATTCTAAAAGTAACTGCCACCTCATCCTTACACTTTTTTGTTTCAAAAAAATTTAGAAAACTACATTTAAAAAGATGTGGAAAAACCTGAAGATGCATTTAAACCTTTCTATTTTTTATTTTGGCCACTTACACCTTTCTATTTGATTTCTCTATAATGCAAATAGCCGTGAATATGTTGTCTGTCGATTGTGATCTCTTTTACATAGCTAGCCAATGAGCTAACAAGTAAGTATGATCAATTTTGTCTTTAGAGAATGTAGCGAGTTTCTTAGACTTTTGCCTTGAGAACTTTATTGAACCTCTTAGAGGCGTAAGCTCAATGTGGAGTTTGTATGCTGCTTTAAAGCTAGCCCACTTGTTAATTAGTGAAAACCTTATTATGGTACCTGCATAAGAAATCCTAGTCTTCCTCTAGATTTAGGGATAAATGACATGACTCTCTCCAGATCTGCTTTTTCTTCAGGACCACTTAGACCTTAATCCCATACACCCAACCGTTTGATAGCCTTGTGCCACCCATCCCTTCCTTTCTCAGGACACATTGCTCACACAAATCTTAGAACCATACACACCTTTCTTGAAAACTCTAGGAGCTAGACACTCATCTAATCCCTCAGCCACTCATCTACCTTAATGGCGATTCTTCATATATCTCCCCGAATTATCGTGGCTCAATTAACTAGTTACCTACCTCATCTCATCGCCATCCTCCTTGCCTCTTCAAGCCACTCATAAACAAACCTCATAATGTTAAGGAGTCATCCTAGGTTTAGTAATGCCACTAGTTCTGTTATGCATATAAGAGTAGCATGTAGCTATTAATATAGTTAGACAAATAGATAGTTTCTTTAGCGGAGGTCTAACAAGATGTAGCCACATAGTAAAGGTATGTAGGGGTGTAGGGAGTATAATAGAGTAAGTTAGTTATGTGGGAGTCATTTCTAGCATATTTTTCTTTCTTTCTGATTGTTAGGAGCAGCAAACTTAGGGTCTGGGAGCAATTTGGCTTTTATCTAATTTGTAATCATTCTTATTTCACATTTAGAAGTAGATTGGACCAATTGATAGAAACCAAAAGAACAACTGTATTGATTCAATTGAACGTGAATGTTACAAACCCTTAGCTTCAAGAAGGAATTAGGTCACAAAGAAATTTAGAAAACTATAGAGCTACCAGCTCCTAACTCTCTTAATGGTAAGAACAGATTATGCTAGAGTAGTTTCTTGACTAACTAAACAAATATTAGAAGACCCCAGTAGCCAACCGCTTGACTTTTACTATCTAATTAACTATAATAAAAGCAACATTCGTCTTCATAATATGTAGTAGTTTTCTGATAAAATACCAATCGAGATCTTGGTTTGGGAAGAGACACTTCTATTGGTTCCATTATTTATACTTATGTTCAATATTCACAGACAGCTCCATCTTGGAGGACACTTGTGGCTTCTTAAAAGATAGAGAAATGGATGGCATACAAAGCAGTGTAAAACAAGGAACAATCACCAACCACCTCCTGTCTCCTAGAGAGCAACAGAGAAATTATCTTGCTACAGTTCATACACCTAAGGTCTAAGAATTAACTTTGAAATACAACCTGGAATCTTTCAAGTGGATTCACTATCTATTCGTTTTGAACAACAAATGCACATGTATTGATGGTGATCGATACAATTGATGAGTTTGTGGAAGTTGTAGAAATGGAGTGCTTGAGCTTATGGTAGTGGATAGGGATGGGTTTTAGAACTTGTGGAATCCTTGAGGCTTTCAGACACTGCATGGTTGAGTAGGTTCCGAGTTAGGTATCGGCCAAACATTACAAGCAATAGTAGCTTTAATTGAAGAGAAAATTCACGAGCTCTTGAGGGTACCTTGTAACCATAGATTTTCTTGGGTACCGATTTGGAAGTGGTTGTATGGAGTCACAAGTTGGATTTCTGTTCTAACTTCATTCAACCTGAATCGATAGAGTATAAAGGAGGGATGTCTACCCTATCCATCCTAAACTGTTGAATCCTAACTGTGGAAGAGTAGTAGTTACTTGATGGAATTCCTTGATGCAAGCACTTAGGTAGAAGGAGTTCATTCTGATTTTTGTCTTTGAACAATCAGCATGTAGATGCTAAAGAGCAACGGCAGTTAGCAGATGGCCAACAACAGCATAATGAACATGATGAAGGGTGGCAATTTATCACAAGAAATATGAAGGAAAAGACCCCGTGTGATAGCTGCCTCAGGAGTTCTATGAATGGCAAAACTTAGTTAGGGAGAGTTCTAAAGTGGTTTCTGCTTCTGGGTGATATATGGCTAGAGCTTATTATTTTAGATAACATCAAACATATCTATTTTGCATGGACAGGCTTCCTTGGTTGCCCGATGTTTTAGGAGAACTAAGAACTAATTAAAAGTGTTTGGGATTCTCTGAGGGGGTTCATCACTGAAGGTAGATTGGCACAAAGTTGTCTGGTGTAACAAGTCTCTTCCTAGAAATGTTCATCTTGTGGCTTGCTGGAATAGTAAGCTTTGCACTATGGACAAGCTTATTTACTGGGGCATCTTCTCCTTCTTGCCTATGTGGAGTGGCTGATGAAGATCACTCATACCTTTTCATCAAATGTCCTGTCTCATGACAGGTTTGGCAAGAGGTTTGTCAAAACTTGCGGGATCTTGTGAAGGGACTACTTCAAGTTTTGTTGTGTTCAGCTTCATGCTTTTCAATTATCAATCTTTGATATGCATCCACCCTGGTTGCATTTGTCTAACATATTTGGCTAGAAAAAACTCTAATTCTCCTCGGCATTGCAGTTTCCAGCCATCCTTGATAGCAAGAAGGGTTTTATACCATGTCAAGTTTTATAATCCCTTGGTTTAAATAGGTTTCTTTTCCTAGCTTCATACCTTTTGTGATCTCCAGTGCTTAGTTGTCTCCCTCTGGGAGATTGCTATGTGCTGTTTAGTAAATTCCCAAATATACTTTCTCGCTTTTACAATTCATTGAATTTTTAAAAAGCAAAAATTTTCCCCAAATTTTCAGTGGGCGTTCTTGTAGTACAAGTTATAAGTAGAGATGTGGCAATGCTACAAATCTGACTGGGTAAGTAGAGTATGCAACACTGGTCAAAACATCATCCAATCAATTGAATGCTTTATAACTAGTCTTGCCTATTGTGGGTAGACTACAGCAGCTAAAAAGTTTTTGATGTTCCCTATCCAAAGTTTTAGGTCATCAGTATTAGTTCTACCTACAAATTATCATTGCAGCTAAGCAACCCTTTACATGGAGTGGAGCCATGGTTATTTCATACTGGTTGAAGTCTGGGACAAAGTGGGTTTAATTTAGGCAAGGATTACTAGTCTATAAGTGTAAAACCTACTAACCCATTTAAGCACATGTGAATGTTGTGAACGAGTCAGATCTTTCTTGCTCAAAGGTGTATGAACATTTGTTTTTCTGAAATTCGAGGGAATTATTCATGGTCATTGATGAAAATACTAAAAGCACATCAGGATTGGAATACCATAGTTATTTGATTTGACTCATTGCATGCAATTGGATGGTTTGTGGACAATGAGGATATAGAGTAATCTATGCAACTGGATTTCCATATGAAGCTTTCTCATCCAAAGCTTAAGTTTCGTTTTCTGCAAGCCTGCCAAACCCTGATGGGGAGGTCGAACTTATTTAAATGACATGGTCCATATAGCTGATCCCATGTAGTGCGCATAAAGTTTGTTTGTTGTTGTTGGCGACGTCACAATAAAATCAGGAGTGGACACCTTGAGACAAGTTGGTACTATTGTTCTGTGTCACCAAGAGGGTTGGCTTCTAATGATATTCAATGCCATTCATATATCTTGTGGCTTCCAGTACAGAAAGACTCACTGCATTAGATAAATTGTCAAGCTGGATACTCATTTAAAATGCAGTTTGAACTTTGATGTGGGAAGGTATATGTGAACCTAAAATAATTCTTTTGTTACTGTTTCTATGCTGTATCCATATGGAATTCTGCTCTTGGTGCTATCGGTAGGAGTACCAAGCCACACATCTCAGTGGAATGCCTTTTACACTAGTTTCTATATTTTATGAATCAGATATAATGCTTGTCAAAAAGTCACTACTTACAAATGATGGGGAATGTGGACTGATAAATATGAAAGCATTCTGATCAAATGGTTGTGAATCTATTAAAAGATGTTCAACGATAAAATTCAAAATTACCTTCTTGTCTGGCCTCTTAATAATTTTATATTTGCAGAACACATTTTAGAGGTTTAGTTAAAACATGCTTGCCCATTGAAATTCCAATTGAATGGTTTAATGGCCTGTTAGTTCATTTACTGATTACTTTCTAACCATGGCATCTCAATATATTACTGTTCTGGCCAGCTTACTGGTTGGGTAGTTGAATACCAAGATAATCTGATTGGGCTTGGCGTTGATGAGTCCCTGGCTCAAGTTTGTTCTGAGAGTGGTGCTATGGATCCTCTCATGAACTCATATGTGGAGAGAATGCAAGCAACAACACAGGTAATAATTAGAGATGATGAAATTGCAGTGCACTTGTAAACCTTAGCATGAATTTTGGTTTTGGAACTGTACTCTCTAATACTTTCAAATTCTGTTTCTTTTCATCAGATATGGTATACGAAATTCTTGAGGCTGATAAAGTGCAGCCACCAAAGAAAACGGAAGATGGAAAATTGTATACACCAGCTGCTGTTGATTTGTTCAGAATTCTTGGAGAGCAAGTGCAAATTGTTCGAGATACTAGCACTGATGTCATGCTGTACAGAATCGCACTGGCAATTATTCAGGCAATTCTTTTATGAAGTGTCTTTTCATTGATATCTGTATATTTTACTCAGGATTATTTTACCATGTAGAATGCACTTTGCTTTGGTTAATTGCCTCAAACCATAATTTTTCCAAACATCTGATGAAAAAGCTCATTATCAGAAAACTTTTAATGCCATAATTTTATTTATTTACTTATTTTTTAAAATTTAATTACATTTGGGATGCCATATAGGTATCAACTTTTGCATTTGATATGATTCAGCCAAAAGGATGGAATTAGTTGGGCTTGGTTTAATTTTCCAAACCTTAGAAATCATTCAAGCTATGTCCCCTGACAAACATCCCTCTCCTTTTCTGTTTTTTTTTTTTTTATTTTTTTTGTCTATGGTATTTGTTTCTCACACTTACCTGCTAAAATCAAGAAGCAATCCAAGTGGGCTTTTGTAGTTGGTGTAAATATTTGGGGAACATAAGCTTTGATACTTAAAACGCTTCCCCTCCCAAAGCTTGAACTCTGAGCCTGATGAAGTAAGCAATGGTAACAGAGTGATGATTGCCCAAAAAAAAGCTTGAATTGGAAGAAGAAAATGTGGGGGGCTGTTTGCCTATCTTAACATTATTTTTGTTTATTTATTTTGTGAAATTGATAAAAGTTACAAGTTTGGAAAGCCTAGATCCAAAGTATTGTCATAACTAGGAAATCAATATAATTTAGAATTTAAAATTGACTCAAATGCCCTCCTAATTAATCTATCCTTAGAACCTCACCCCCAAAAATCTACTTTTAGGTAGTGTTTGGTTTTAAGCACACTACGGGACAAGTAAAACTCACAACACAATATGAGGTAATAGCATATGTTTCTTGTACTATGTTTTGGTACATTCACTACCACAAAAAAAAAAAACATATATTATATTTTGTTGTATGATTATTTTATAAGTTACATTGGAGATAATTTTATTTTTGTGTTATCTCATATTATTTAACTATATTTTCTCATTTGATCTCCATTATACCATTTTTGATCCACTGCCGCCTCTCTACCACCGCATTGTAACACCACTATCACCACCATAATCTATTGGAAGTAGCAACGGTGATGATAGGATGGTGCCTATGTTGGGGCGATTATGATGATCTTGTAGTGTGTGGTGGAGATGTGCAACAACTTTAGCAGTGGTGTAGTGGTGGTGGTGATTAAGTTGCGGCAGAAATGATGGTGATGCAATGTAATGGTCATGATGATGAGGGTGGTATATGGGGTTTTTTGAGGCGTAATGATGTAGGTGGTGAAGGTTATGTAATAGTGGTGATGCGAGTGGTGGTGGTGGCATGATGATAATAATGTGATGATGGTGGTGATGACTTGGTAATATTGTATTAATGGTGGTATTGGTGGCGGCGATGGTGATGGCAGTTGTGGGGGCAATATCGGTGGTGATAGTGGTGGTAGTGATGGTGAATGGTTGGTGGCGTTGGTGTGGGTAATGGTGTGGTGTAATTGAGAATAAGTATTAATTTAGGGTTTTTGTTAATAGATTTTAGGGGGAATTGAAAATAACCCTTGAAATTTTGATCTCAGTGTAGATGTACCCGTAATCTTCCAAATGTTGTATATAACTTACATAACTTAGATAAATTAGTATTATAAAGGATCTTTAATTTTTTACGTTTAAAGAATCACACTTGGGTTAAAGTTTAGAGGATATTAAAGTATACTATGATAACTTTGAGAGGATGTTTTAAGGGGGTCATTTTCAACTTTTGGGGTTACTGGTCAATTTATCAAGGTTTATAATGTGTCTTTACAACAATGAGAAGTTTAGGGGTAAATCTACTCTAATGTAAAAATTATTGGGGTCGCATTTTCCTCAATATATATGTACTGTCCCAAAATTTTTTTATCATACAAGGATTATTTATTTATTTACCTTTTCCTTTACCCAAAATAAAAGATTAAGGGACAACAAACTCGTAGTCACTGCAAGGGGAGTTTTATCTGGTGTTGAGCTTGTTTTGTAAAGCATAGTATAATACGTTTTGTCCTATTGGGTACCTAAAAAAATTGTGAACCAATGCCTTATAGTTACATCTAAGAATGCCAAAAAGGAGGCTTACAATCAAAGAGCACTAATGTAGTAGTCTGGATAGAATCAGTAGGCATCAAACAAGCATTTAATTGCTTCTCATTAGTTATTGTATTGCCTACATCGTGTATAAATGCACAATGGATAAATCTTGCGAGTAGTATGCTGGAAAGGTTCTGAAAAATGAAACAAGATTCAGAGATCTATCCCCTGAGGATCAGGTGCTTTGTTGTGTGTGTGGGAGCATGGGATTAGGATTTTTGGTGTGGAGGCCAGAGTCGGTGCTGCTCTACTGCATATCATTGGCAGAGTCTGATGGAGACAAAATTGAGGGGCTGTTGCAGAGAGTTAAATGAAAATGACAATGTTTTTAATACAGAACTAGGGTGCTGGGTTCTGTTTGTTTCTTAGAGCTGTACATCTGCACACCATTTGCTTGTGGCTATGGTAAATGTTCAAATTAAAAACCAATACAAATGAGAATTTTGAAAAGTTTTTAAAACAAAATTGGACAGACAGAAATGCTAAATTAAAGAGGTTGAATTCTGAGATTCTGGTTCTAAATGCAGTTCCATGTTTAGTGTTTAGATGGTCTCTATCAATGTCCATAAAGTAATCCTAGAATAGAAATTTGTGGCATGTTGTTGACATGCCCTTTCATAAGCTCAACTGCAAGATAATAATTGAAAGTTAGAACTCCTGTGATTTGACTAATTTGTTAAAGTGCAAGTTGGTGTACTGCATCAGCTTTTTTGTTTTTATCTCCAAACTAAAGTATTGATTGCAGGTGAAAGAACAAAAATTTTAGGCCTTTTATTTTGTAAATTTTCCATTATGCTTCTTTCAAATTTTATGGCATACTATGTGCTACCTCCTGTAAATTTAATTCCAGACTAGTTGCATTTAGCCTACCTTTAACCTTTTCCCCCTCCACCTGTTTTTCTTTTGGTGTTTGTGTGTTTTTATTCTTTTCTTTTGTTCTTTCAATTTCAGGTGATGATTGATTTCCAAGCAGCTGAACGCAAAAGACTTGAAGAGCCAGCATCTGATGTTGGCCTGGAATCTCTTTGTGCACTGGTCTGTCAACAAAGCATTCTCCCTTGCATTTCCCATCCCCATTTGCTATACATGTGCACTCTGTTACTTATTTTTTCCTTGGTTAATACCTGCAACTTAATTGGTCTATTGTAAATCAGATAAACAATAATTTGCGCTGCTATGATCTTGCTATGGAGCTAAGTAACAGTACCTAGAAGCTCTTCCTCAACAGTATGCTGAACAGGTGATTACAGTGATGCTTTGCTTCTCTCTTCTATCCCACTTTATTTTAGTTTCTTCATGGCTGATACAAAATAGGCTCCAAGGAAGCACTCTAAGGCTTGACACCACTAGTAGAGATTCAATACAACGCATTACTCTTCTAGCTATGGTATTCAGATCATAAGAATGTTTCCCAATTCATCATTGATTACTTTCTTCCCAATGTGATATAGCACTGCTGATGCCACTTTCCTACAAAAAATATTCGCCCCTTCAAGCTGAGCTGACAGAGAAAGAATAATGATTTTTGGTAGTATCTGTAGCTTCCAGTGTCTAATCATGTATATTTTAGGGTAACACCCGAAGTTCTTTGCAGAAGCATATTGAAAAACAAATGGTTATGATTTTCCTCTTTGAGTCTGCATAAATAGCTAGGGTTTATCGCACCCCAATCAATTAGTTTATCCATAGTGTAAGGCCTGTCTTGCTATGAGCCAAGTAAAAAAACCGTGCCTTGGGATTTGTGACTTAAAGCAGGCCAAAACTGTTGCATGGAACTTGAGAACCAACCATATTCTCTGTACTTTAGCAGTTAGTGGTTTGCATTTTATACATTTACCACGTAAGAACTGACTTACATAGGCTAATAACAAGTGAAAAATCTATTTTATAGTATTTTGGATATATAGTGACAACTTGAGGAAATTGTATGATTACCGACTTGTTAAATAAAAATTACATAAATACTAATTACATAAAATTAATTATCAAAGTATTGACGTAGATGCGATTCAATATTTTATATTATTCATACAAAAATCACTTCACAAAGATGCGACACACATTCATGCAAGTAAATGTTTCTGCCTTCTCCATGCTGAAGGAAAAAAAATAATAACATGCAATTAAAAGATTCTACTTCTCCATGTGCTGAAGGAATAGAAAAAAAAAAAAGATATGAGTGCTAGAATCAGCAATGTGGGTTACAACTACAATTCTGACATGTTATTAAATAGATTCAATGTCTAGCGGCCAAAAAAAAAAAAAAAAAAAGGTTCAATTTCTGACGTATTTGACGAAAAAAAAAAAAGTTTGACATGTGACTGAGGTACTTATATCTGTTTGTTTCATCTTTGTGATATTTGGGTGTATTAGTTTAAATGGGAATCACCTTTCTCATATGCGTTTCACAAGTGAAATGCTTTCCTCAAATGCGATTCATTATTGATCTCAAAATCAAGTACTTTGCTGAATTGCTCTTTCAAGGTGCGGTTATTTGGTAAAACCATAAATCGCATCACTAACATGCGATTTAGCATCGGTATTTATGTAATTAATTTTATCTCGTTTCTATTTGGGTAATTTTTTATTTAAAAAAGTGGTAGATACGTGTTTCACTTGTGACAGCTTACAGTGCTTATCATTCATGGTTGTTTGCTATTACCTATGGAAGGAAGAAAAGCTCATATGGCTGAAACCTTGTTGAGATCTCTTTGTTCTTGTTTCCTTTGAATTTTGCCTTTTCTTTTGTAAAATTATGTATTGTTAGGAAGCATTATGGAGCTTAGGGCCATTTTATTGACCTTGATATCCTTTTGTTTGTATGATATTTTTGTTAATTTGGTATCTATCCTATTCTTGTATATTTTTCCTTGAGAGAAAATTCAAAATAAAAAAAGTAACTTTACCCAAGAAGAAAGAAAGGAAAAAAAATAAAAAAAATCTTGTAGCACTTGTTACTTTTCACCTTGTTGTTGCAGCTTCCAAGTAAGATCTAATTAATGCAGATCTTAAGATGATTCCAAACTGGTAAGGACGTGCCAAATGTAGTCAAACCAAACAAATCTCAAGCTCCTTGAGAACTTCTCCGGTCATGTGCTAGGTGGCCAAGCAGGTACCAGAGAAGACCATTAAGTCAACTGCAAAGCAAAGATGAGTAAATATGAACTTGTTTATGTTTGGGTGGCTGTGAATAACCCTTAAATCAGATTAATCCAAAACTGGAGAGTGGGCAGAACTAAGGGGAAATAAAAAATATGATCTGCACTTGCCTGGACACAGGCACACACTACATAAATATAATCTTGAATTAAGTCTCACAGAAAACTAAAAACATAAACTCTTTTCCTTTGTATCATGGCACCAATGAAGCTGAAAGTAGATGGAAGAGTTTGAGATGTTCAAATACGGAAACCTGAATGAATATAGAAACATATAGGATATTGTGTTAGGATAAGCATTAACAGGGCTGCAAAAAATTTGGATGGAAATCTGATAAAGTGGAAGTCAGGATTGATTTTTAAAAGAAGAAGTGTTAATTGATATTCAGCTGTCTACCAAATCTTGGGTATCTCGTAGAAATTGGAGTGGTTTGCATTTATTATATTGACAAAGGAGAAAGATGTTTTCTTCCTCCTGAGACCTCCTCTCCCAGATTTCCAAACATGGGCTATCATAGATGCTATATATATATGCACATGACTACAAATCATGTTTGATTGAGGATGGGATATGTTGTTAGATGATATAAATATCAGAGAATTAAATCTTGTAGTATTCTACCTCTCACTCTATAGGGGATGTATTCAGAGACCAGTTATCCCTTTTGTGAATCCACCTAGGCAGAATAACATCTTCTCTTTTCATTATCTGATAATATCCTGTTGTTGGACAAGTAAGCTACTATTATGAGCACGAAAAATGCAACTTGTTAAATCCAATGCTTCTCCTTTCATTGCCATCTTAGTTTATTATGCCTAAGTTTGTGCTTGAGGAAACCTCTAATATACCTAAACAGTTTTATTTGACGGAGTGAAGGAGAAGAGCACGGACGAAAGTTGCATGAGACCAGGTTTGTGTCCTCAAGCATATGGACTTGCCTTCATTGACTCTTTGTTTGGAATGATGGTGCTTTGATCAAGCACATTTGGAATTATGCAGTGATTATGAGGGTGTCTTTGTGTATGGCGTGTTCATTTGACACATCCATGCTTATATGCAAAAGCTCTGGGTTGAGGCTTTTGCTGATTGTTCTTGGGCTTGCATGAATTACCGCAACAAGGACTGAAAGTTTCTATTGTTTCACAACATTATAAAACTTATTTAGATTGCTAAATCAATTGCTGCAGTCTATTGTCATAGCTATGTGTCTTCTTTTTCATCAAACACAACATGATAAACTAATTTAGATACCTAAACCAAATGTAAGTATTTCTATTAAGCTGGCCCATGATGCTTTTAAAGTACCCAAATCAAAAATGTGTCTAAGGCATGGGATTCATACCCCAAGCTAAGTTAAGCTAAGGATTTAGCAGATGAAACATTTATATCATTAAATAAAGAGCAAGAGAAGGAATTTTTGAATAGTAATATGAGGCTAGAGAAGAATGGATTACTTTGAAGTAAGTAACTTCACTTCCGCATTGGGGAAGGCAAGTGCTATGAGAAAGAAATAAGTGCCACAGACAACTAACATAGGGCATAAAGGAACAGCTCTGGCCATAACATACGACTTGAATCCCTTGGACCATGAGCAGTTTTGAGTTGTGTTTGGTTTAAGAAGCAAGTCCCTCGCTGGTTTTTCATGATAAACTACTTACTATAAATGAAATCATTGTTTGGAGTCCTTAAACCCTCTTCTTGTACATTCTATCTTTTCCTTGTTAATACAATTATTGAATTACTAAAAAAGAAAACACATCTCATTTTTTTGCAAAAACCAAATTGAAGAGATACAATTTTGGTTCTTGTAGTCTAAATTTGGGCAAAAGTATTTGGTTCAAAACCATAGCAAGACATGTTTTCATCCTTTGGTCATTTGTACAAAATAAGCTACTGACCATGCAAAGCGTACATGAGGGGTGTCATATTGTCAAATGTATATTTTCTTTGTAACAAGGAAGAAACCGTGGTTGAAGGCTACAAGCCTCCTCCATATGCTACATAATGTGATCACGGACCTGAACTGTGAAGGAAGAGCTAAGAAGGGTCGAGTTGGAAACTTTATGACTAGAGACCAAAGGAGTCAAGAAGCTAAGGCAAGCTCTGTAGGTTTCCAATCCACCCCCAGGGGCTCCCATCCAATCAGCTAGGCACTCATGGGTCATCATGTGAATGACTTGCTGAGGATTCCAATGAAGAAAACCTCGAGCATCAAAACTTCTTTTAGCTATCCCACTAGCTGTATCTATATTTGAATGCTTTTTGATTATGCAAACTTGAGCCAAGTTTTTCTGTGCTTTTTTTTTTTTTTATGGAATTTCGCTTTATTTACAAGTTAACCATTGGGGCTTTTAAGGTTTAAGTAGGTTATAGGGTTCGTCTTACATCAGCTTATCCTTTGTTTTAAACTTATCAGGAACTTGACTTAGGTTATGGATTATTGAGAGTTTAGTTCTTTCTTTAATCAATTGAGTTCTTATCAATCCTTCATGATATCGTGGTGAGCCAGCTAATAGGAATTTTTTGAGTTATATCAAATCCTTTTAAGCAGCTTGTATCTGTTTTAGTGATTATAGTGATATGATCGCCAATTTTGATTGTAAACTAATTTTATTTAATATTAGTAACATCTAGTATTACTATGTTCATACCATTTGTTTCCCTGTAGTTACACACAAAAAATATTAAACTTGCAGCTCTTGCTTTTTCACTGCATGCTGTCCACTTGAGTACAAGTGGGCTCTTCAGGTGGGTTTGGTCAAATGTAGGAGAGTTCCTTGTTTAGTGAGGTGGAAATTGGCTTTTGCAACTACTGTTTATGATGTGTTGATGAAAGGAGGGTATTTGACTGTATGCTTAAGTGTGGCCTTGTAGCTACACAAACTATAGCAGTTCTGTATTTAGCTCAGCTAGTTTAGTTCTGTTCTCCTTTCTTTGTTGTTCTAACTGTGGGCATTAGAGCATGCAATTGTGTAGACTATCACCCTTGCACTAAATGTTATCTGGTTTCTTTGTAAAGCTTTAAATTTTCTCATAAGACAATCTTTTACTTGCTTGGAAAGAAACAGTTTGCCGCTGCTGAACTCTAGGGGTTGGTATTATAGTTAAAGCCTAGAAACTTTTTAAAATTTTGCAAAAGATCCTCCATTATCACTTCTTAGGGTTATGCTATTTGCATGGCCTCTTCAGGCTTTGATCTTGTGCTAAGAGTTTGCCAGTCCAATTATGGTCATGCTACTTGTCATATTGTTATGTAATAAATATAATTCCTACACTATATTTATAAGTTTAAGCTTTTAAATGAGATGATTGTGGACTTAACATGGTATCGGTGTAGGTGATCATAGGTTCAAATCTTTATGCACTCATTATGGCCTATTAAATTAAAATTGTCCACTTGATGAGCCTCATTCAAAATCTTGGTCTACAAGAGAAGGGTGGTGTTATATAATAAATATAATGCTTATACTATATTTATAAGCTTAAGTTTTTGGATGAGATGACTATGGTGCTAATTTTAACATTTACAAAAAGTAAAAACTATGAAACCCCAGACAAACTTTAGTTAACATAGGGGTTTTTATTGAGAGCTGGCGTCAGTGGTGCCTGCCTTCTCCAGGTTCCAAATTATCAGAATAAAATTAATTAAAAAAAAAAAAATTGTTGTCATTTGTTTTTGCCGGTCCCCCTCCCCTCCCCCAAGTTTGTACATCGATGAACAATGAATGCTTGCTTCATTTCTTTATTCTCGGTTCTCTTCTTTTATCACAGGTTAACTTTGAAGACACCTGTAAAGGATTTCTGGAGGTTGCAAAGGTATGTTTGCTATATTCAGCATAAATTTCTTGCTTTAATCCTTGCATTGAGTTCATCTCCTCCAAAACCTATTCATATTTGCTCGTCAGATTCTGCTGTCATTGTTAGTTTTAGAATCTGTGGCTGAGGAGTATAACTGCTACAGGTTCTGAGATCTTGCATCAAAAGGTAGCATGTTTTTAAGTTCTCCATGTGGGTTTTGTTTGGATTGTTCTGATTTTTATCTGTATCGTATCTGAATTATATGCATCTGTAACATATCTGTATCATATTTGTTTATGAGTAAAACTGTCAGTTTTTCATTGGTATTGATTTTTTGACAAATATCTGTTTAAAACAACAAAAATATATGATGATGTCAAAATGATCAGAATATGATGAAACAAACAGACCTAGAATTTTTTCTTTTAACAATTATTGTGTCATAGTTTCTTTCTAATTGTCATGTGGCCCAATTTTTAACTACTCCTTGCATTCCAAAAAAGGATGTTCCAAGAAGGAATACTGACGTGGAGAATACCATCTTAATGGTAGAAGGAAATCAACTTTTGATGTAAAATTTGAATTTTCTCCATGCTAAAACTGTAAAGAAAATGATGAAAACTATGGAAGATTTCATGGGGTAGAAGTAGAACAAGAATTGATATGACTAGCAGCTGTATCAAAATTTAGGACCTTGTTGCAACATCATTTCAAATGATGCATCTTCTTCTTCTTCTTCCTCTTATTTTTTTCCTTTTGATATGCAGATGAGTAATAAGTTCCATGTTACTTTCCCTGTATATATATTTTAATGGGATGCTAGCTATGCCACAAGAGTAATATAACTAGCAGTTGACAATTCAAAAATCAAGTGCTAACATCATTCTGCTTTTGTTTTACTGTTATTTTGATTTTATGACCATTATACATGAGTTTTGTTGCCTTTTGTACCTGTTTTATCAGTAAATTTTGTCTTTATTCTGTTTCAACTTTGTGAACATTCTCATCGGAACAACTGAGTGTATTGAGTTGAGATTATCACCCATAATTACTTTACTTCTCTCTTCCTGATACAATCAATTGGAATGAAGACATCCCACTATTATCTGAACTTTTGCTTGTAGGAAGCTGTCCATCAAACTGTCAGAGTTATTTGAAGATCCTGGAGTGCAGGAACTGCTTGTCAAGCTTTATCATAAAGGTAGAACAACCAATTATGAAGTTAGCACTGTCTTAAGTCCCTCAATAGGAATGGATGTCTTCAATGCAGAATTTTCTACCTATTCTTAGTTTTAAATGAAGTATTGTGCACCTTTCATGCATCCATAGTGTTTGGGGATAATGTCAAAACTGCTACCTGGATATTGAGTATTTTTTCAAAATTATACCTAAAGTTTAAAGCCGTTAGATGTCATACTTAATCCTACTTTTGCTTGTCCATATTTACTACTTTATCTGTTGACAAATGACTAATTGTTGCATCTTCTTTTTTGAAAAGATGGGGGCAGTGCATTTGACAAGTAGAAGTTTAATTGGATGTATCATTTAGCAACTTTAAGTGTAAAAGTTAATAAGCAAAAATTTGTTTGG